>VOPJ01013806.1:48319-78422 GCA_014673585.1 Semibalanus balanoides
TTCATATTTTGCACCACAAGCGGCGTACATTGGACAACTTTCAGAGAAGTGAAACATTCCCTTTAAGGAGCAAGTTATCGGCAGTCACGTTGCTCATCAAGCCGACTAGCAGTGAGTCATAATCGGAATAAGTCGCGTCACTGCTGATTCAGACTATTGTTCCGTCCGCCAGCCGGCCGAGTGCCCGTTCACGTCTGAGCTAACACATGCATCGCGTCAAAACAAAACTAGGAAAAGGCTCGGAACTTCGAAGCAGAATCCTAGCACACCATGTCTGCGGCACTGTGATTTGGTCTGTGATTTGGTCGTGCGATCTCGGCTTGGTTCGGCCAGCCCGGGACTGCTGCACATCTGGCCGGTTTGCTCGCTGTCCGTGTCCAGCCCCTCTGTTATACCACGGTGAATGACCTCGGAGGTCTCATGATGTCAACTGAAGAGAAGCACAATGCTCCCTCCGTCACTGGCGCGGATCCAGGAGGGCAAACCAGGCCATGCGCCCCCAAAGCCTCCGAAGGGGGCAAACATGTATTTCGCCCCCCCCCCCTCCCCAACAATGCATGTTATCAATTTATCGTAAAAATTGCCTTTGCAGTAGTCAAAATCCAACCATTTACAGTGAAAAACTTTTAAAAAACGCGCCGCTTCGCAGCATGACACGAGTTTTGTAATACATATTTTGCTTATACAAATTTGGAAAATGGGAAAATTAAATCCATTTAGTGTGTCTGGCAGAGGCTTTCCTTGGCAGTTATTGCTTGTCCCAGGGGCTCCCTTCATACAAAATAAAACAAAATAGGCGGACATGTTAGCTAGTCTGCCGAGCTCCGAAAAAGGCGACGCGAACGCAAAGACGCGGACATCGGCACCCGGAAGCTACTCCAGTGGTGACCAACTTGCTGGACCAAAGAGCTAATTAATAGCGGGGACCAGGCCAGGACCATCTCCCCGAGCCATCTTCCCCAAGCTCCTCCAGATACACGGGGACCATTTATGCGCGTAGAAGTCGCACTGCCTCTTGCTGCTTTCAAACCATTTACACTGTCACCAGCACTGTTGGATCCAGGGTGGGGTGGGGAGGGGAGCATTTTAGGTCATGGCCCCCAAAAGGCATTAAGTGGCCGTTTCCCCCCCCCAAAAAAAAAAGCGATTTGAATGCCTTCTAAGAAGAAAAAAAAAGATTCGGATACATGTATAAAGGCTTTGCAGTAAACCGCCAAGTCTCTAAAACTTGCAAGTGTTGATGAGACATAAGAACAGGTCATTATCACATATATAAGAGTAGAATTGCAGTAGTCCAGGGAATAAAACCTCAAAAAATTTCACCGCCGCTACCCGGCGCAATTTAAATTATAATATATATGATAACAGGTTAATTTGCACCTTTTTCTCATGCATTTTATGTTTTTAGTTGCTACTCCAACATCATTGGGAAAAGAGTTCGCTTTTACACATTTTTACCGCACAATTATAACTTGCAAAAAAGTTTTTGATGTCGTCCACCATACACAATTGACGCATTATGAGAATGCATATCCTAACGGCAATAAGACTGAATTTTCGCGACGCTCCGCGCTGCAAATTGATTTTCAGAAATTTCCAGATTTAGACCTATACAATATCTCAAGTTGTTCTATACCAAACTATAATATTGTCTATATACAAGACCATGACGAAAAATTCAGCATGACATGTATGGCCTTTGCCATAGCATAATAACTTGAATTTTCGTCAAGTAACTGTCTTGCTCCATAGGCGATCCAGAAAGTGTATGTTTTGACAGTTTGGGGGGCAAATCCCAAAAATTATCAGCATATTCTTGAAAACTTCATCGGATTTCGCTGACTTATGGATCAATATGATTTTAAAAACAAACTTTCTCTAGTAAAAGTGAAATTAGTTTACGAAAACTCAGGAAATGGTCAAAATTGTGCCGATTTTGTGTGGTTTTTGGGGGCATGGCCCTTTGCCCCCCCCTGGATCCGCCCTTGGTCTTGTCATCATACGTTTTGATGGACCCTTTTAACGCTTGGGAAGGGGTCCTTTCAACGCCACTGGCGGATCCAGGAGGCATCAGGGGCAGAGGCCCCTCCCGCAGGAATCTGGGGGCATTCAATATGCCTATGCCCCCAACGCGTTTCTGCACTGCGTGAAAAACAAACATCTTTTTGGGAGAAAACTGTGTAAGTAAACAATTCATCGGGAAAGATACCAATTTGTCGTAAAAATGCCTTTGCAGCAGTCAAAATCCAGCTATCCACAGTCCAAACAGCTTAAGGCCGGAGGCTCACCGCCTTTGTTTGGGGATTGTATCCGGCAAACCCGTAAAAATTTCGCGCCACTTCGCGGCGCTTGATAACTTAAGTACCTACCTACTATAACATGGAATCCATATTGGAATGCTGTAAAGGTGCCTTCGTCATTTCAGCCGACCCCCACTTAAATATCATCGGCGACGCCCCTTGCGAGTTGGTTTAAGATAAATGTTATTAATACTTACATATGTATATTCCGTGGTATGTGTGCTACGGAGTATTGCATTTTTGTGTTTTTCTTCCGATACAAAAATAAAATAAAATACCAAATAAGGTAACCGGCCGAAATCCGGGGAGGAACAATGGGAATACTTTTTGACAAAAAAGGTTGTCCCACCCCTCCCCCAAAAAAGACGTCTGGATCTGCCAGTGCCCTCCGTGCTGATCGCGCCCGTTCCGGTGCTTAACTCTGCTCTGCTCAGACCGGCATGAATCGGCCTGCTAGGTCAATGTACCGGTGCTGATCTCTCATCTGTTCAAGCAGCCAGCGAGCTGCAGGTCATGACTCGCTCGTCATGACCGCAGCGCTCGGCTCGCCGGAACCTAGCCCGATCGAGCGGTACTAAACAGCCTGGGGTACTTACCGCCGGTTCATGACTCGAGGCGCGGCTCGCCGTGAACCAGGCCCGAGTCGAGCGGCACTAAACAGCCGCTGACTTACCCCGCTCATGACCTCGGCAGCTCTGGCTCGGCTTCGCCGAACACCCAGGCCGTGTAGTGAGCGGTACTAAAACCACCGGTATCTACCGCCTGCGTCCTGACTCGGCA
This sequence comes from Semibalanus balanoides, assembly GCA_014673585.1. Taxonomy (NCBI): domain Eukaryota; kingdom Metazoa; phylum Arthropoda; class Thecostraca; order Balanomorpha; family Balanidae; genus Semibalanus; species Semibalanus balanoides. Next base: position 51,400 of record VOPJ01013806.1, read on the forward strand.
GCATGCTCAGCCTCGCCGTGAACCAGGCAAAACCGAGCGAAGCACATACTTAACAGCCAGACTACGCCGCTCATGGACTCGCAGGCGGGCTCGGCTCGCCGTGAATCCAGGCCAGGATCGGAGCGAAAGTATACTACCCAAACAGCCATCAGGTTACTAACCGCCGACTCAAGACTCGGCAGGCGGCTCGGCTGCGCCTTGAACGCAGGCGGAGTCGGAGCGGTACTAACACCGGACTACACCAAACGGCACCCGGTCCCACTATTAACGCACCATATAACTTAACGCAAAAAACGTGACCAGAGTATTTGCCATCGGCCTTCACAGGAATCCGTTTACCGTTCACATAGACTAAAAATCTGAAACGGGAAAGCATGGACACGCATACCATAGTGAGAGTAGTTGTCTACTGCGGCGCCGCTTCAGAACGAGAGGCCCCTTTCTTCTGCACTGGACCGAATAATCAGACCCTTTCCGAGACATTTTCCAATTTGAATTTTTAAAGTTAAAAGCGCCTTGATGGAAAGGAAACCCGCTCAAAAAGTTAGCAAAATATTTCACATGGTAGTTAAAAAAGTCGAGGATTTTGTGTAACGCGTAATCCGTTAGTGTATTGGCGACCAGGCCAAGTTTAAGCGAGTTGTTTTATAAATTTTATGTTAATTTCATTTGGTTGTTTCAGTTGAATGATGTATCATTTAATTGACACCAACTGTTTGAGTTTATCCATACCTATTTTGATTCATTCTTCTGTATGTTTTTGTGTTTGTACATGTGTCAATAAAACTCTACTGCACCTTTTGCCACTCGTGATTTGACCATTCAGCATACGTTTTGAACGGCAATTGTTCAACAATTCATCATTTCGATCCAAAACAAATCGGTGTGTGGCGCTCCGAAAAGAATTTAACAAGAATAAAAACTATTTGAACCAGCTGGTCACTAGATTAACTCATTCTTGCAAAATGTGTGTTAATCAACATGATTTTCGATATGGTCAAAAATTTGTGTGCATCGCTATTATACGAGTGTAGGTCTTTGTGTTAGTTGAAACCAAATAATGGGCGATCAGAAATATCTTGCTCTGGTTGGTCTGCATAACTTGTCACTGTGACCTTCATTTCCCTCAATGTTCGATCTGTTTTGGGAGATTATTGCCAAAGGTGTTTTTGCTCAATGACGAGTTGTAAGGAATGCCACTAAGTTATGGTGAATAGTGAATGTTTAGGTGATCGAAGAATTGGTGCCCTCTAGATGCAAGATGTTTTAAAACAGTTTTTTGCCCATTGGTCAAATGCGATCCAAAGAAAGGTATACTACTTTTGAGTAAGGTACATGTACAAAACTTGTACATCACTGGCGGATCCAGGGGCATCAAGGGCAAAATGCCCCCCCCCCTAACCGCCTTGGAAATGACGCAATTTACACATTTTGCTGAGATGTAGGAGATCTACGCAACTTTTACTAAGGAAAGTTTATTTTAAAACGTCTAGCAATGCATACGGGAGCGAAATACGATGAGTTTTTGTAATTTTGATGAACTTTTTCGGGTTGATGCCCCCCTCCCCCATGGCGCCAAAAACTAAATCCTAGATTCGCCAATGTTGTACATTGTACATTGTACATTGTACAGTCCAGACCAGTAGTGGGCACCGCTAACCGAAAAGTTAGCTTCGCTCACCGCTAATTCGCTAACTAAAAAATTAACTTCCGCCAACGCTAAACCGCTAAACCGCTAACAAAATTAGCGGAAGTTAACGCTAACCACTCTGCTAACTTCTATCATATGAATTGGCTTCAGTTTTGTATTTATCAATGCCTATTTTAGCATGTGAGCTGGAGGGGCAAATGCCCCTCCAGTGGGTGTTTTGCCCCCACCACTCAAGACATTGCCCACCCTCGATGCCATTATTAACTCATGAATTTTTCGCCTGATATGCATTTAAAAGTAAAAATATACTTACCTGTTAAACAAATATATATATAGTATAATATAATATAATATATATATATATACCTATATATTATAATATATATAGTATATCTGTGTTGTGTGTGTGTGTGTGGTGCCTGTGTGGGGTGTGGGTATGTGTTGTGTGCGGTGATATATTATACTATATATAAATACAAAGAAAATGCATGATACTTCTTATTTTCTTGTATTCTAGAAAAAGAAATATATTTAAATTATTTTACCGAAATACCATGAACTGAAAATATCCTTTTTAACAATTGCCTCAATTGCAATTGCAGAGTAGGGGTGATCGGTAGTTGTTAACCAGGCACTCGACACAAAATTTGGCGGGGGTTGGCAACCCGGTGGTTTGCCCCCCACTCCCATAGGCGTTATTATTACAATTCCTGCTACTTGGTCGGAACGTTTTTGGAGCCGGCCCCCTGGCCCCTCGGTTGCCGACGCCCATGGTTGGGACAGGGGAGATGTTTCCATAATGCTCACATATGTTTTTTCTCCTCAGAAAACACTCTAGCGCATGCCGATTATCCTATCTTTTTCCCACTATGACTCTTTGCGTTTCGAGGAAAGTGCAATTTGCAGCACTAAAAATGTGCTTTTGTGTATATCATTTGCTCAAAGGCACCATGCCGGGGAAGGGGACGTTAAGACGCTCCCTAACGGTTTTCGGGGGTAGCGAAAAAGCGACGGTGCGCAGCGCCGCAAAATTTGACAAATCTGTTGGGGGCATCAATTACCCCTATTATGTAAAAGTTTTGACCTCGGTCATCTCAGCTCAGGTCATTATTACACGTCACGTGACCTTATTTCCAACAATGTTTGTGGTCGTACTGAAGCCACAATGTTTGTCCGAGAGACTTGAGCCTTGCAAGAGGCGTAAAGTAGGTACCTACAGTTGGCATATCTCTGATTTTTTGATTTTTTTAATTGGTGACCTAAGGTCAGATCAATTTTGTAACCTCCCATCCCATTAGAGTCAATGGGAAAATATACAAATACATCCTTTTCAGAGAACATGCATTAGATCAGGTAAATTATTTCATAATCATGGTATTTTAGCTAATTATTGATGACTCAGATGCAATTGGTGAGGGGGGCACCGAAACCGTTTTTACCAGCCTTGATTGTAGCTTAGACATAGAGCTGTCTAAAAAGGTAAAGCAAGCCAAGATCAGATAATGTTCAAGTTGTACACAAATAATTAAATGAACACATGGACTATGTGTTCATTTAATTCAATTTATTTAAACAGAGACAGAAGGTTGCTCATGCTCAGTCCCTGCCATTCCGTCTTCCTTACCTACCCCTCCCCACTCTTAAATGTATGAAAACATGCAACATAAGCATTTATAAATTGTATTAGCGGACTTTAAGTTAGCGGAACTTAACCCGCGCTTGACCGGGGGAAAAATATTGCCCCCTGCCGCTTATTCGCGATAACTCATGAACTGTTTAAGATATCAACCTGAAACTTCAGTACCTTCCTGCACATAAATTTTATATCGATTGGACAAATTTGTCAATGTTTCAAATTTGGGGAGGGGGCAACGCTTCAGATATACACCGTTTTATGACGTCACGTTTCTTGAATTTAGCGACAAAATCACTCCAGATTTAAGCAGCCGTAACATGTTTACATTTTGAGATAAACTAAGCCCCAAAAATGAAAGATAGCAAGTTGCATGTAGTATAAAACTACTTTCTCAAAATTGTAAGAAAATCGATTTTTACCCAATTCATGTTTTGTTTTTTGTTTTTTGGACAAGCAAATTTTTTTTTTGCTTTTTGTGTCATCAAAAACCGGAATATATGTGAAAGAGTGGTTTTCAAGCAACATGTAAACCAAATTTCAAAAGAATATCACCATTTTTTACTTAATGATAGTCTTTCAAGCACAACGAACTATGCTCGATTTTAGCAATAAAATCACAAAAACTGTAAAAAGCTGTGAAAAGGAAGAAATTAAAAAATAAACTGGAAATTAACCAAATCAGACAAAAATATAAATGTTCTAAAACAAACAAAAAATCTCACAATTTTGACAGAGGGGCAATTCATGGCATAGGGGCGCCGTCATTAGCCGAGGGGCCCGTTACTGCGAAGGGCGGCCGTATTACGAGGCGCCGCATGGCGGAGGGGCGCCGTCACGGTTGGCATAGAGCGGCCATTACAGCGCCATATCCGGCTTCTGTCGGCTGGGCCGGAGTCCACTATAGTAAGTCCGGAGTAATATAGTAAAGTATATCTATGGCGGAGTGGGCAGGTGCGTGCCGGCCAGCCAACTGTGTAGGTACAGGGCCCCATCATCGGCTCCGTCGGCTGGGCGGAGTCTGATAGTAAGTCCGGAGTAAAGTAATCTATGGCCGGAGTGGGAGGTGCCGGCCGGCCAGCCCACTGTGTAGGTACAGTCGCCGCCATCATCCCAGCTCTGTCGGTCACCAGAGCAGGATCAGCTGTGCCGGTTTTTACATGGCACTAACCGCACCGAGGCAGCGGACCATGTGGGGCACGGCCGCGGTCTTTCCTCCCTCGCCTTCCGCTGGTGAGCGGTGCCTGCTGAGCGCCGGAGGGCAGCTCGCGCGCCAGCCGGCCGCAGGAACTTCCGGACTACTTGCGTGAGCTGCGGCCGGCATGGTTCACTGTCCCACTGCACCTGTGCCGGTGACCTCTTGATCACCGCCTGGTCACCTCAGGCCAAGGAGACGCAAGGAACGGGGGGGGGGGGCAGCCGCCCTCAACTTTCTTCGATGATGGGCGTAGCCCGCCCCCAACTTTTATGAGGATTTACATCTTCTGTTAACAGTTTTCGGATTCATAAAGTCGTTGAAAAATAGTCTCATCAATGTGGATGATCGAAAATGGGTACTTGTCAAGCTTATCAAATGCTTGAAATTTATGGGTAGGTACCGAATCATAATTGTTTTCTAGTCGAATTTGAGGCTGTTTGGCCATTTTAAAGATAGCTGAACTGCATTGGTGAAAACTCAGAAAGTTTGGTCAGGATAATACCAGCACCGTGGGCGTCAACACATCAGTTCTATACGATCTAAACTAAACCCATATGGAAGCCTTTTTAACGTCAGCAATTTCAGAGTTATACACTTCGTGATTACAGTTACGATTGCAATGACGATGTTCTAAGTATGTCGAGTTCTATCTGTAAGCATGAAATTATGGGCTCGGAAACGCGTCACGAAGTGCAAAGCACCCAATTTGATGACGTCATAAAACTTGAAAATCGTAGTTCGAGGATTTCTACTGGGGGGTCGCTCAGAAGAATACTGGCCGGCCTGTTTGCTCGTCTGTCCAGATGGGATATCAGCTGCGCCTCTACAGGTCAAACAGTTGGCGCCAGCAGGCAGCATCCCAAGGTCCCAAACTTTCAGGACACGTATATAATATATTCCTACTAGATTACACTCTGGTGTTTTGTAGTTTTGACACCGAAGGGTACAAATTGCATCCGTAGAGGGTAAAAAAAAACACGATTTTTTTACCATTTCACTTACTCGGTTATCGTTTTTTTCAATTATGATCGGTATAGGTGAGTACCACATATTTGCTTTTGTCTTCTTTATTTTTTTAATGCAATACAAGTGCAATTAAAAATGGTTATAATTAAAACAAACAAACACAAATTATGGGAAACAAACAAACATCAAATATGTCATAAGAAATCTGATTTTATATAAAACCAGGCAATTTTCGGCCTCTTCTTTTTTGTTGTTGATTTGGGCTTTAGGGCGCCGTAACTACTGAGGTTATGTGGCGCCCAGGCCTCTTCTTTAATTTTGACGACCTCTTTTTTCGAAAAACACTTAGAAATGTATCCAAATAGCACGAAACGAAAATCATCACGTAAATGTGCATGTAAATGCGTGTTTGTAGCTTGTGGCACTAACGATGGCAGCAACATGTTATGCTATTGCGGTGTGTTTTCTCCTCTTTCATTTTTTATATTAAAAAAAATGTATAAATTGCAAAAAAATGCACGTAAATGCGTGTTTTTATCTAGCGGCGCTGTCGAGAGCGCCAATACAATATGCTATCCCGGTGTGCTTTTACTTCGTCTTCGATTTCGATACCTTAAATTAACAACTGCAGCAACTAAAAAGCTAAGCGAACCTAACAACTGCGGCACCTAACATAAAACCTAACAACTGCAGCATCTAACAACCTAACAACATAACAACTGCAGCATCTCAACAACCTGACAATCTACTGTCAGCATCTCTAACCCCCCGTCAACCACTCATCCTAGACAACCATCAAACCTAACAACTTACAACTGCCGCACCTACACCTAACACTAACAACAACATACAGCACTAGACAACTTGCAGCATTAACAACTATAACTCACAACTGAGAACCTAACAACCTAAAACTGCAGCACTGTAAAGACGCTAACAACTGAAGCATCTAACAACCCTAACAACCTAACAGCTGCAGCACCTAACAACCCTAACAACCTAACAACTGCGCCATTAGCTATATGTTCGACCGGAGATGCAGTTCGCGGCCACTCGGAAACTGGCCACTGATAGCTGAACCAACGAAAACGAGACAGCGTGTCTGCTGGTGACCGAAAACGAAAACTATGCCGTGAGAGCCGAGTGCGAGCCGTGCAAAAACGGACGCTTTCACTGATTTGCAGCCATATCGGGGCTAGGTTATGACGCTGATTGGTCCAAAAATGGGTTACTGGGCATACTTTTTGCGTTAGCTGAGCTTTGCCAATTGCGGGTCGCACATGACAGCGGGCGAGATTTCGCTGTGTAAGTGCACCGGCGACTCCACTGCAGCTGCAAATAACACACGGAACAATAGTCAAGCTTCATCCTCGATGTATAAAATATCAGCTGTGGAAATTTTACCTTGTTGTCATGAAATGGCTGCACACTTTGACCGGTGTAGGTATGCACATACTATATGAAGCACACGCAAGGTTTCAACTTTTTTGCAGTCACTTGCCACCGTCACCCAGGGGCGGATCCAGGGGCAGGGGGCAACGGGGCTGGCATCCCCCTTTTGAATGGTAATTGACGCTCTCTGCACCTTCAGCGCAGGGGCACTAGTTTTGCGCTGCTGCTGAAGGCGCAATCTGGGCGCCGCCGCGCTTCAAAAACCATGGAGGGCACCCAAAACCATAGAGGGCGCCCATAAACCCATGGAGGGCGCCCTCAAACTCATGTTTGGTACCCCTAATCTGAGGAGGGCACCCCAAATTCCACAGAGGGTGCCCCAATCCCACAGAGGGCGCCCCCACATTCATAGATGGTGCCCTCAAACCCATGATTGGCGCCCCAAATATGAGAAGAGCGCCTCCAAATCTATAGAGGGCACCCCAATCCCATGGAGGGCGCCCTTAAATCCCGGGAGGTCGCCCTCAAAACCATGATTGGCGCCCCAAATATGAGAAGAGCGCCTCCAAATCTATAGAGGGCACCCCATTCCCATGGAGGGCGCCCTTAAATCCCGGGAGGTCGCCCTCAAAACCATGGTCGGCGCCCTAAATATAAGGAAAACGCCCAAATCCATAGAGGGCGTCCCCAATCCCATGGAGGGCGGCCAAAACCCATGGAGGGCGCCCCAAATTTAATGGTGGGCTTCCCCAATTCCCATGGAGGGCGCTCCCAATTCCGAGGAGGAGAGTCCCGATACCCGAAAAGCATCCCAAACTTTGGAAGGGCTCCTGAAACTAGAAAAGTGCGCCCTCAAACGCGATGAGCTGCACCCCAAGTATAATGGGGGCGCCCCCAAACTTATGGAAGGCGCCCCAAAAGATCATCAAGTGCGCCCTAAATTTCATGGAGAGCGCTCCCAAATCATAGCACTTTCAAAATGGCTTGGGTGTGTTACAATAATGAGTTATTTTGTCGCAATGCCAATTTTCCACCACAACCGTGCCGCACCTCACGACCGATGCCACTTTCGGTTCCATAGGAAGGATTAGGGGACGCTCCCGTCCCACCAGAACAGGATATAATTTGATATAAGGTGTGTCCCCCTCCCACGCTACACGCACAGCGCGACCGCACCGACACATCACACACACCACACACACGCACGCGCGTTCTTGCATTGGCTGTGAGAAGTGTTGATTAGCACGCGCCCCGCTGGGAGGGGCAAAGTCTGACCCTCCCGGATTTTCTAAATAACTTGAGTCTTGAACACTATTCTATATATCGAAGTGAAACTTGCAGTACCTTGCGCTGCATCATTGCTCCGTCTTCTAAAGAAATTTAACTAATCTGAGAAAATTCGATCTTTCAAATAATCGAAAATAATAAATATAAAATCATTCAAAAATTGATGTACTACTTTGGAAAAAAAATCCAATTTTATTGGCATGTTGACATGCCATTTTTGGGTGAAAAAAACGATAAATGCTTGACAAATTGTAGAACATCGAACTTTGGTACAAATTGAACATAAAAACGTCCAAATAAAGGTCACTCTTAAAAATAGCTATCTCGGATTTGCGTAACTTGGTGTGTTTAACCCCCAAAGTTCCCAAAGTATTTTTGTTTTTGGAAAAAATCCACCATTTCTCAAAAGATAATAAAAAGACACCATTAAAGTACGGGTTCAACACCACGAACACTACCAACATAAAATTGCAATGCAATATCTGTATTTTTCACCGACTTATGGCTCCCATAGTTTAGTTAGGCAACTCATGACGTCATTTTAAAGTTACGTTTTTTGGCTTCTTGTGACCAGATATAAACAATAAAATGCCAGTGCTATATCTCTGATTAAAAAAAAACAGGTCTACATGTCAAACAGTAGGTCATGTAGGTCAGATTACGATGTAGGTCATGTCAAACAATTGGTCATGGTATTTGTATTGAGATATTCATATTCAATATTTCATCGTATGTGACAGCTGACGTGACCCGAGCGGCTTTAAATAGGGTCAAGTTGTGACAATTGCTGCTGATATCGAATTATACGTGCAAACTAAGCCATCAAACATGCGTAACATGGCTTTCGTAGATCTACTGCCAATAGTGACTGTGTGTAGTTGTATGAAATGATAGGGCTGAACACATACATTATTTAAGAGTTCGCGTTTACTGACCCCAACTCACAATGACTGGTGACGAAAACTCACTCGAATATTTTCCAGCAGTCAACAACAATTTCACGTTCGTTGCTACGGCAACCGCAACCGTACTTCCACCATGGATGAGAAATACCTCATCCATGCTTCCACTTAGTAAGGCATGTCACGCCGATGCCTTTCACGCCGATGCCTTGCATCCGTAGGGGGTCCACGCTCACAGTTCCGCGTACGTCCTGAGTTCCATCCAGCGTACCGTCACCTTAGTCCACAGTTCAGATACCGTCAGACCGGCCCTGAGTCACAGTCCAGCCGTTACAGTGCAGGTACCTCCTGAGCCAAGTCCAGTCATTTACCGTTCAGGCTACCGTCCTAGTCCACAGTTCCAGTGCATTTACCGCTTCATGGTACTCCGTCCCTGAGTAGGGTTTGTTTTTTTTCCCGAACCCGAAGTGTCTCAAGGTGTGTATGGACCTTCATGTTTTGGGTATCCGCTCCCTAGTCTACAGTTCCAGGTGTACCGATCATGAATGTGAGACCGTCCTTGAGCCACAAGTTCCAGTGCATGCATCGCCCTGTGTGGTGTCCAGAGTACTCTTTTCCTGATCACAGTCCAGCTACCCGTTACAGGGTACCGTCGCTGACGTTACCACATTCCGAGCATTACGCGTTCCAGGTGACTCCGGTCCCGTGAGTCCGACAGTCCAGTGGTACCTTTCAGTCACCGTGGCGCTGAGTCTCCACAGTCAGCCATGATCCGTTTCATGGTTACCGTGACGGTTAGCCTCTGATTATGTCCAGCAGTCTGCAGTTTGTTCTGTGCGTAGCTTCGATTCAGTACTGCGTTCATCCTGATTTCTGTCCACAGTCCAGGCGGGTATCGCCGTTCAGTATCCGTCCCTGAGGTCCACAGGTCCAGTATCCGTTCAGTACCGTCCTCCCTTCTGAGGTTCCACAGTCCAGCGTACCGTCCCCGAGTTCAAGGCCAGCGTACCGTCCCCGAGTCCACAGTTCAGCGTAGTGGTGGCAGTGTTTTGTCGGGTTCATTGATAAGGTAACCGCTTTCCTCGCACTAATCTGCAGCCGCGAGACCTTGATCTTAACCTTTAATCGGAACGCGACACCGCTTATGCAACACGGCGCAGCGCAGCAGTGTTGCAGCAGCAGCGCAGCACATTTAGCGATGGACTTCCCTGCATCGGTGCACCTATTCAGCGGCTGTTTCAAAACACGACATGTCTCCTACAGCCGCGCGATGTCCGAGTGGACTCTCACTCGTAAGACGCGCAGGTGAGGGCACCGTGCCTGGTAGACAGCACGGCAGGTGAGGGCACCGTGCCTGGTAGACAGCACGGCAGGTGGGGGCACCGTGCCTGGTAGACAGCACGGCAGGTGAGGGCACCGTGCCTGGTAGACAGCACGGCAGGTTGAGGGCACCGCGCCTGGTAGGCAGCACGGCAGGTGAGGGCAACCGCGCCTGAGTAGACAGCACGGCAGGTGAGGGCACCCTGCCTGGGTAGACCAGCACGACAGTGAGGGCCACCGTGCCTGATTAGACAGCACGGCAGTGAGGGGGCACCGCGCCTGTAGGCAGCACGGCAGGTGAGAGGGCAACCGTGCCTGGTAGGCAGCCACGGCAGGTGAGGGCCGTGCCTGGTAGACAGCACGGCAGGATGAGGGGCACCGTGCCTGGTAGGACAGCACGGAGGTGAGGCACCGTGCTGCGTAGACAGCACGGCAGGTAGGGCACCGTGCCTGGTAGGATAGCACGGCAGGTGAGGCACCGTGCCTGAACAGCACGGCAGTGGAGGGCACCGCGCCTGGTAGACAGCACGGCACGTTGAGGGGCACCGATGCCTGTAATAGCACGCAGGTGAGGTTACCGTGCCTGGTAGACAGCACGCAGGTGATTGGACCGTGCCTGGTAGGACAGCACGGCCAGGTAAGGGCACCGCGCTTGGTAGGCAGCACGGCAGGTTGAGGGCACCGTGCCGTGGTAGACAGCACGGCAGGTCGATAGCAACCGTGCCTGGTAGAGCACGGCAGGTGAGGGCACGTGCCCTGGTAGGCAGACGGCAGGTGAGGGCACGGCCTGTAGGCAGCACGGCAGGTGAGGGCACCGCGCCTGGTAGACAGCACGGCGAGGGAGGGCACCGGGCCTGGTAGACAGCATAGGCAGTGAAGCGGACCGTGCCTGGTAGACAGCACGCAGGTGAGGGCACCGTCTGGCCTGGTTAGACAGCACGTTCAGGTGAGGCACCGCGCCTGGTAGGCAGCACAGCAGGTGAGGGCACCGTGCCTGGTAGGCAGCACGGCAGGTGAGGGCACCGTGCCTGGTAGACAGCACGCAGGTGAGGGTTCGCGTGCCTGTAGAAACGGCACGGCAGTGAGGGCACGGTGCTTGGTAGACAGCACGGCAGGTAAAGGCACCGTGCCTGGTAGACAGCACGCAGTTGAGGGCCACCGTGCCTGGAGGGCAGCACGGCATGGTGAGGGCACCGTGCCTGGTAGAACAGCACGAAGTGAGGGCACCTGCCTGGTAGACGCACGGCAGGTGTGAGGGGCACGTGCCTGGTAGGCAGCACGGCAGGTTGAGGGCAACCGTGCCTGGTAGGCCAGCACGCAGGTGAGGGCACCGTGCCTGCGTAGCAGCACGGCAGTAGGCACCGCGCCTGGTTAGGCAGCACCGGCAGGTGAGGGCACCATTGCCTGGTAAAGCAGCACGCAGGTGGAAGCACCGTGACCTGGTAGGCGCACGGCAGGTTGAGGGCCAACCGCTGCTGGTAGGACAGCACGGCAGGTGAGGGCAGCACGGAGGTGAGCGGCTGGCTAGGCAGTGTGAGGGCCACCCGTGCCTGTAGGCAAGCACGGCAGGTGGGGCAGCACGAGGTGAGGGCTTTTGGTAGGCAGGGTGAGGGCAAGCGTGCCTGGTAGGCAGCACGCAAGTGAGGGCAGCCGTGCCTGGAGACAGTACGGCAGTGACTGGCCACCGTGCCTGGTAGGCAGCACGGAGAGTTGAGGCCACCGCTGCTGGTAGGCAGCACGGCAGGTGAGGGCACCGCGGCCTGGTAGGCCAGCACGGCAGTGAGGGCCACCGTGCCTGTAGACAGCACGGCAGGTGGGGCACCGTGCTGTTAGACAGCACGGCAGGTGAGGGCACCGTGGCCGTGGTAGGCAGCACGGCAGGTGAGGCACGCGCCTGGTAGGCAGCACGGCAGGTGAGGCACCGTGCCGGGGTAACAGCACAGCAGAGTGAGGGGCAACCGTGCCTGTAGACAACCACGGCAGGTTTTGGAGGGCACCGTGCTTGGTAGGCAGCACGGGCAGGTGAGGGCACGCGCGCCTGGTAGACCAGACGGCACAGGTGAGAGGCACGTGCCTGGTAGGCAGCACGGCAGGTCGAGGGCACCGTGCCTGGTAGGCAGCACGCAGTGAGGGCTACCGTGCTTGGTAGACAGGCACGGCAGGTGAGGGCCCGTGCTTGGTAGACAGCACGGCAGTGTGGAGGCACCGTGCCTGGTAGGCAAGCACGGCAGGTGGGGCAAGCACGAAGTGAGCGGCTGGTGAGCAGGTGAGGGCAACCGCTGCCTGGTAGCGGCACGGCAGGTGAGGGCACCGCAGCTGGTAGGCAGCACGGCAGGTGAGGGCATCGTGCCTGGTAGACCGCACGGCAGGTGATAGCACCGTGCCTGGTAGGCAGCACGGCAGGTGAGGGCAGCACGAAGGTTGAGGCGTAGGCAGTGAGGCAACCGTGCCTGGTAACGCAGCACGGGCAGGTGAGGGCACCGTGCCTGGTAGACAGCACGGCAGGTGAGGGCATTCGCGCCGGTAGCGCACGGCAGGGTGGAGGGCACCGTGCTTGGTAGACAGCACGGCAGGTGAGGGCACCGTGCTGGTAGACAGCACGGCAGGTGAGGGAGGGCACCGTGCTCTGGTATGGCACACGGCAGCTGAAGGCACCGTGCTTGGTAGACACACGGCAGGTGAGGGCACCGTGCCTGGTAGGCAGCACGGCAGGTGAGAGCACGGCAGGTGAGGGCACCGTGCCTGGTAGACAGCACGGCAGGTGAGGGCACCGCGCTTGGTAGACAGCACGGCAGGTGAGGGCACCGTGCCTGGTAGGCTAACAACGGCAGGTGCGGCACGTGCCTGGTAGGCAGGCACGGCAGGTGAGGGCAGCACGAAGGGAGGCTGGTAGGCAGGTGGGCACACGCTGCCTGGTAGGCAGCACGGCAGTGAGGCACCTGCCTTGGTAGACAGCACGGCAGGTGAGGGCATCGCGCCTGTAGCAGCACGGCAGTTGAGGGCAACCGTGCTTGGACAGCACGGGCAGGTGAGGGCACCGTGCCTGGTAGGCAAGCACGGCAGTGATGGCCAACTGTGCCTGGTAGGCAGCACGGCAGGTACGAGGGCCACCGTGCTTGTAGACGCACGGCAGTGGAGGGCACCGTGCCTTGGTAGACACACGGGGCAGGTGAGGGCCACCGCTGCTTGGTAGGCAGCACGGCAGGTTATGAGGGCACGTGCCTGGAGACGCACGGCAGTGAGGGCACCGTGCCTGGTAGGCAGCACGGCAGGTGAGGCACCGTGCTTGGTAGACAGCACGGCAGTGAGGGCACCGGCCTGGTAGACAGCACGGCAGGTTGAGGGCACCGTGCCTGGTAACAGCACAGCGGCAGGGAGGCACCGTGCCTGGTAGACAGCACGGCAGGGGGGCACGTGCGGTAGACCAGCACGGCAGTGGAGGGCACCGTGCCTGGAGACAGCACGGCAGGTGAGGGCACCGTGACCTGGTAGCAGCACGGCAGGTGAGGGGCACCGTGCCTGGTAGGCAGCACGGCAGGTGAGGATCCGTTGCCTGGTAGACAGCCACCGGCAGGCGTGATGGCACCGTGCTTGGTATACAGCCGGCAGGTGAGGGCACAGTCGCTTGGTAACACACGGCAGCTTGTGAGGGCACCGCGGCCTGGTAGACAGCACGGCAGGTGAGGCACCGTGCTTTGGTAAGGACAAAAAGGCCCCCCCACGGGCAGGGGGTTGAGGGCACCGTGCCTGGTAGGCAGCACGGCAGTGAGGCACCGTTGCCTGTAACAGCGCACGGCAGGGGAGGGCACCGTGCCGCGTAGCAGCACGGCAGGTGATAGCACCGTGCCTGTAGTTAGGCAGCACGGCAGGTAGTGGCCACCGTGGCTCTGTAGACAGCACGGCGGTGAGCGGCACCGTGCCTGAGTAGACAGCACGCAGGTGAGGGCAACCGTTTGCCTGGTAGGCAGCACGAGCAGGTGAGGGCACCGTGCACTGGTAGACAGCACGCAGGTGAGGCACCGTGCCTGAGTAGGCAGCATGGCAGGTGAGGGCACCGCTGCCTGGTAAGGCAGCACGTGCAGGTTGAGTGGCACCGTGGCCTGGTAGGATAGCACGCAGTTGATGGGCACCGTGCGCCTGGTAGACAGCTACAAGGCAGCGTAGGCGCACTCCGTTGCCTGGTAGCACAGCACGGACACGGTGGAGGCGCAACGTGCCTGGTAGGCAGCACGGGCAGGTGAGGGCACCGCTGCCTTGGTAGACAGCACGGCAGGTGAGGGCACCGTGCCTGGTAGGGAGCACGGCAGGTGAGGGCACCGTGCCTGGTAGGGAGCACGGCAGAACAAAAGAGAGACAGCTGGCGGGGCTGTGCAGCCGTTGCACAACAGGATGATGGAGCTCCCAACTGCTGCGGGTATGACGAGGCACTGACGATCATCGTAGACAGACTGATAACAGGCACTTGAACTTAAAGCTCACTTGCACTGGGCTGTTTTTGCACGGTTTGTTTCCGTTTTGAAGATACTTGTCAGGTCTGCGATAAATACAGGAACGTTTAGTATCGTTGTTGGCCAGCGAAATTGTATTATTGGATCCGATGTCGAGTCATTCTGCATCTTCTTATGACAAGGCATTAGTTAGAATGTTTCTATATAGCAGGGGTGTAGGTTCCTATTTAAAATGGTGGGCTTTAACCCCCTCCCCCAATTGGGGTTTAAGCCCCAACCGCTTTGATGAGAAGGTAAGTTGAATCCGGGGAGAAATATGGATTTTATGGATTTTCATGGTACTTGAAGCGATTTATTCCAGCTCAGCCCCCCCATCATTCTTGTTCTGGAAAAGCTACGCCCCTGTTATATAGTTTTTTTGTGGTTTCGATGGAACACGTTCAATACATATTCTTATTGACAAACATTCCTTAAACAATATGGCAGTCCGCAGTGGCGGTCGCGGTCCAGCACAAATTGTTGGTATTCAGGGATGAACCGGTGTATAGGATCCGTGTATTGAAATATACCAGTAAGACGCCTTAAACGGCGAAGAACGAGCGAGTCCGAATAAATCCGCGTCAATTTTTCACCCGTCCAACGGAGGTTCGTCTTGTGCAAAGCATGCATTTTAATTATTTTCGCTATGTGTTGTTTTGCTGTCGCAAATAGATCTGACTTAAATAACGATACTTTGAACTAATAATAGGTTTTTTGAAGCGTTATTTTTAATATTTTCAATTTATAAGCTTCATGTTTGTAGGCCAAAAATTCAATTTTGGGGGGTATTAGATGGATTTATTGCGCTTTACAGCATGCCATCATTTTTTATCGTGTCTATTGCACCCATTGGGTTTATGAAGCTACGGCGGTGTAATGAAGGAAATGTTATAGAATCGTCAATAAAAAATATTACAGGCAGATTTTAACGGCCGAAATACTGCATTAAAGCCTCAATTTTTGCTAGTGCAATTTTAAAGACGGGTGCATTGGGTCTACAGATTGGTGTGTTTCATCGCACGGCCTTCACGCCATAGGTTGCTGAGCCACTGATTTTAAATTGTGAAGATGTCATTCAAACTATGGAATTTGCGCTTGGTATATTCCAGTTAACTTTCGCACGCACCTACGCAAGCCGACCTGATTCGACACATAGTGCATACGTCCGGGCGGATCGTTATCTCTACGCAATCTGTGTTTTGACCCGTGTCTTTGCCGACTTTTGGTTGCCGAGATATAGGTCCGGTATTGCAAACGATGTTTTGCCAAGGTAATTTTCCGTGCGACGGAACAGAGTGCACGATGCGCACGTGCAGTGTGGAACCCAGAGTTTGGACCTGTACAAACATTGTCCAAGTGTCGTAGTCTCCAGCCTCACATCAAATCCTTCTAGCATTTATAGGTCAAGCCCGTTTCTCAGCGCTACAGCAGATAATACTTGCTGACACCCCTTGACGGACGGCACGTGTCACGACGCCATTGCTGACCCATCACATGAGAAAAAACATGTAAATTATCATAATGTCAATTGAATAGGGCATATCAGATGCGCGGAAAACCGCTTGTCAATTCGGATGCGCGGATTCAAAGATAGAAGCTTCTGACCAGCGTCGCGGGTCTGGCCGGGCCCGGGGCCGGTCGGGTCGGCCGCTTAATTATTGAGAAAAATCCGGTAGTCAATGAGGACTCGCTCCGCGCTTCGCGCTCGCTCGTAAATACTCTGATAAGTACAGACATATTATATAATATGTCTTTAACGAGTGGCGTACCCAGGATTCACTTCAGGGGCGGGCAATTTTCGATCGGGGGGCACAAGGAACCGCCACTAAAAAATCATCGGATTTGCCCCACTATATTTTTAGAAGGGCATATTTTAAACATGTTTTTTTTTTCTGAAAAAAAATCACAAAATTACCATTTTCCAGGGGACCCAAGGTAGGTACATCCACAAAAAACGCCGTGTTTGACCAGGCCGGCCAAGTCCGGTGAGTTTTTGTAAGAGCACCGTGGGCAGAGGCCCAATGTTGAGCACTGAGGCACTAGCCAAATAAGCCAGGTCCAGTTGATGCTCCAAAGACCTTGGTTGTTCTGCATCCATGAAACCCCAGATCGGCCTTCCAAGGATCGGTCCCTGGGGCTGGTCGACCCTCTTTTTACCCCGGTCGACCCTCGAGGGTCGACTAATCAACCCTTCAGGATCGGGATCCAGGCCGACCTTCCAAATTGGCAGGTCGCTCGTGACCGTGAGCATTATTATACTTACAAAAAAAAACTGCAACCCGTGTGAAGGAACTGTGATGTTTTGTAATTGTTTATTAGTTTGTTTTTGCTGGCAATAGTCATTTTCGCCGAATCAGCAATGAAACTCCGTGGGGAACCGCGGTGCTAAGCGGGGAAGGGGTTGATACCATCATTTTGACGAGCCCCCGCTGTCAACAGAATGTCAAATTCAATGAAGGAAGAACGATACACTTTACGCCTTTTAGACATGCCAGCCAATGCAAAAGCCAGTCAAATGCAAAATAAAAACGCACAAGTAATTTAATTATTTTATACCGAATGTCGATACTCGATACATCAAGGGATAGGTAGACAGAGGAAGAGCCTATGTTCGTCGTGGTCAAACGCGACGCCAGGCAGTGTCAGTGACCGATGCATTCCAGCAATCTGGACAGCGGACAAGGCACGTAGCCAGGATTTCGTCCAGGGGGGGGGGCGCCTCGAAAGGGCCTTTCCCGAGCGTTGAAAAGGCCCCTTCCCATGTGTTGAAAGGGCCAAAGAAAACGGATGAAAAGACATGTTACATCATTACATGAATCAACAATGTAGTACAACAGGCATGGCATGTGCCATATCAACTTTTAAGAGCTGGAGTTAGCGAACTGCCATATCAACTTTGGAATCAGCGACACCCATTTGGGATTAGCTTTAATAGCTTCGAATAGTTGTTAAGCTCAAGACCAGAATCTCGTAAAATAATTGCGCCACCGAGTGCGCGCATTTTTTTTAGTATTATGCCCTGTATATGCATTTTCACCAATGCGTTGCATTGCGTATGGTGCGGAACTATACAAATGTTATCGTGCGCTTAGACGTGCGGTGTAAAATCTGCTAAAGTAAACTACTTTGCCCAATCATAAAGGAAAGCAGCAGCATAACACATAAATGCGCCGAAAAGCGGCACGATTTTTACCTGCATATATATTATAATATAATATGTAGTTAAACTGAATTTTGAATTATTTTCACTGGACAACTGCAGTCTTATTGTGAAAGGCCCAGGGGCACTTCCCCTTCAGACCGTCTAGAGGCCCCTCCGACCTTGTCAAGTTCAACGCCCCTTCGATCTGTTCAGGGACTCATCTGGGATCCGCGAAAAGACATGATGTGGAGTGGGTGATATAGATTAAATACAAAGTGGACTTCTTCACAATAAGACAAATATTAAAATCGGAGCTTTCGGGCGTTACTGAATGTATACGAAGGGTGTTACACTATAGGTACCCGAAAGCTCCGATTACAAAATTTAAATGTGGAGTATGTCCTCTTTGTGTTCAACCTTTATTTAGGGTCTCTACGTGCTTTGGGACCTTTCGGTCTGACCTGGGATTCATCTGACCTTCCAACAAGCCTCCCGGGCTCGTGTGTGTCAAAGGACCACTCCAACCTGTCCAGGGGCCCATCCAGTCTCGCTAGGAACTCATCCGGCATGTTTAAGGACCCTTCCGACCGGCCCAGGGACCCTTTCGGTCTACCCAGGGGTACCCTCTGACCTTTCCCAGGAGCCCCCTCTGATATGCCCTCGGTAACCTTCTGGTCGGCAATCTCCCGACGCTGCCTAGGGGCCTCTCTGTGCTGCAGGTGCCCATTTGACGTGTTCATGGGCCCTCTGACCCGCTCGGGGGCCGTTTGGCTTGTCCAGGGGCCCCTATGACTTGCACAGGGCTCTTTTGAACATTCAAGGGCCCTCTGGTCTTTCAGAGAGGGCCCTGGTGCCTGGTGGTGGATTCAGAGGGGGCCAGGGCTATGACCCCTTTGAGCCTCGAAGGGGCACAGTGGCCAGTGGGGCCCAATAGGTGATCGAATTGACTCGAAACGAATTTCGCTCCGCTTTCAAACAAAAAGTAAAGTAGTAGTAAAACAACAAAACGCAAGGCCTGAGGGGGCACTCTGGCCGCCTGAAGGGGCACTCTGACCGCCTGAGAGGGCACTTTGGCCGCCTGAGGGGGCACCCTGGCTGCCTGAGGGAACACTCTCACCGCCAGAGGGGGCACTCTGACCGCCAGAGGGGGGCACTCTGACCCCCTGAGGGCCCCTCTCGCCGCCTGAGGTGGCACTCTGGCCACCTGAGGGGGCACTCTGATCGTCTAAGGGGGTACTTTGGTCGCCTGAGGGGGCACTCTGGCCTCAAGAACCTCTTAAGTGCTCTAAACTCTCTAAAGACCACGCAAAGCGTGGTCCTTAGAGAGAAAATAGGGTCATTCAGGCCCTATTTCCAAAGGGGGTACAGAGGCCAAGGGGGCACCACGGACCTTCAGGGTGGCAATTGCCCCTTTTGCCTCCCCCTTGGGTACGCCTATGTCTTCAACACGTATTATTGGTGAAGAACCTTTCCAATTCATAAGTGCGTTTTTGGAAAATATATCATAGAAGGGGTAGCTTCTAGCTTGCTAGGCGATGGCGAAGAAGATTAGCAATAATAAATGCCCATGAACAAAGACTCGTGAAAAAAGTTTCCCTGCAGGGGCCAAGGGGCCATGGATATGCCAAGGTCATGACCCCCGGTCCTGAAATCGCAATTTTCCCTCCCAAAAACGGCCGGAAGTACAGCAGTGTGGCTGACCCGTCTTGCTATACCCCCCCCCCACCCCCCCCCCCCCCCCCCACACCCCCACCCCACACCCCCCGGATCGGAATATTACTAGGGACAAATCCAGGTGCATGTGTACTTTAACATGGAACCATATTAGAGGAGGATGAAAATTACTAGGAACAATGTCCCTAGTGTCGTCAGTGGTGGTGACGCCCACGCTGTGCCCTCCCCCTCCCCCAGTAAAAAGTCCGAAGCGACGCCCCTGGCTCAGATCCCGGAAATTAACTCATTCAAAGACTCTTGCTAAAATTCGGAAGCTAAATATTGGCTGTTACGGTCGCCTTTAAAGTGATTGCTGAATGCTGCTTAGGTACTTAAAGGAAACAGTTGACCTTTAACATGGGATTTTGTGTTGAGATAGTCAAGTTGTTCTCCATACTCGAAAATGACTTGAAAAGCCTTCACATCTTCATATAAATCATTTATTTACTCAATTAATGCTCAGTCCTAAAAGTCCAAAAGAGTGCCAGGCGGGCCCATGCGGACCGGGCGGGGGCCATTCAACTGGTCGGCTCGGTGCACTGCCGGCTGCTCCCGGCCCGATGGCGAGGAGCGGCCATGTGGCCATGATCTCCGTCCGCCAGCCAGCCTTGAACGGTCGCCGCCACCACCGAGCAGCGCAGGCCACTGCCCTCACTCGCAGATCAGCAGCAGACGCAAACGGCAGCCAGACAGACACACATACACATACAGCACTGCAGACTGGAGCCCAGCTTAAATCAGTGTACCTTTTAAGCCACCTATGACCTAGCTTAGTGACAAACTACATACTCTGAACAGAGCTGTCTGATTCTTCTAAAAATATTTAAGCCTGCATCCATGTCCGAAAAAGATCGGCATTGAGGAGCTTTAAAGCGATTAGTGCTTAACCCGGCATTAACTGGGGTGGGGGGGACGCCCCTGACGTTTTTTTCGTTATAACTAAAAACAATTAGCGTTATTAACGTGAAACTTTGGGTACCTTATTTTACATCAGTTTGACGTCTCCTGTGCTGAAATGAATCAATTTTCTCGCATTTTAAGACATTGCAAATTTAGTGTCGTCACTACACACGATGTTTACACATTAATCAGTTAAACTTGAACAGACCGTTCAAAGGCAAAATAATAAGCAAAATGCAATCGAAAAACAGATTAAGATTACAAATAAAAAAGGCTACGAAATGGTGATTTCGATTTTTGATTTGTTCTTGTTTTTTACCCCCACAGTTAAAAAAGAAAACAAAAACAAAAACAAAATCAAAATTTTCAAATATATTAAAAACGGCAAACATGCCATATTCAGACAACTACCATACCACCTTACAAAGAATATCATCATTTTTGGCTGAGTGATCGCAAACCCGGGAAGGGGGATAAAATTTACCCCCACCCCTGGCTTCGCGCAGGTTCAGTAATACTGTATTGAAGGCTCTTGCATGTAATCTACGCTTAAATATTAAACCTTTAATATATTATTTATCGATTATTGCTCCCTTTCTGTCCGCTAAATAAGGTCGCTCCAGTTGGACGGGTGAAGTCTGTGGTGGACGGTGGTGTCCGTGATCTGCCTGTCCTGTGTCTGAGCCAGCTAAGCCGTCAGCTTACCTGACGGCTGGTTTGTCCCGCTATGTACCCATATACCACCACGTCGCGCCCGGCAGGTCAGGTCAGTGACCCCACCACGCCCGGCAGGGCAGGTCAGTGACCCCGCTGAACCCGGCAGGTCAGGTCAGTGAACCCGCTGAATCCGGCAGGTCAGGTCAGTGAACCCGCTGAATCCGGCAGGTCAGGTCAGTGACCCCACCACGCCCGGCAGATCAGGTCAGTGACCCCGCAACGACTGTCAGGTCAGGTCAGTGAACCCGCTGAATCCGACAGGTCAGGTCAGTAGCCCCGTCACGCCCGGCAGATCAGGTCAGTGACCCCGCAACGCCTGTCAGGTCAGGTCAGTGACCCCGCTGAACCCGGCAGGTCAGGTCAAGTGACCCCACTGAACCCGCGTAGGCTCAGTTCAGTGACCCCGCTGAACCCGGCAGGTCAGTTTGTGACCCCGCTGAACCCGGCAGGTCAGGTCAGTGACCCCACCCGGCCCGGGCAGGGCAGGTCAGGACCCCGCTGATACCCGGCAGGTCAGGTCAGTGACCCCGACTTGCAACCCGGCAGGTCAGGTCAGTGACCCCGCTGAACCCGCGCAGGTCAGTGTCAGTGACCCCACTGAACCCGCGTAGGTCAGTTCCAGTGACCCCGACTGGAAACCCGAGCAGGCAGAGTCATAGTGAAACCCGCTGAATCCGGCAGGTCAGGTCAGTAGCCCCCGGTTCACGCCGGCAGAATCAGGTCTCAGTGACCCCGCAAACGCCTGTCAGGTCAGAGCTCAGTGACCCCGCCTGAACCCGGCACGGTTAGCGTCAGGAACCTCCGCTGCAAACCCGGCAGGTCAGTCAGTGAACCCAGCAGAGTTTGGACTCTCTGTGACTCACCTCTGTACTCTGTCAGTCATGTGGGCTTCTGGGCGACTTTCACCGCTTGATTATGGACATTATTGGAGATCGGAATAGAGTGTGGCCCATGCCTCGCCGCCTACCAAAGGGCACTCGAGTCCTTCGCTAAGCACTCAGCTTAGGAACAGAACATGTACCACTTATATTGTGACGCAAACCACGCAAAGCAGGTTGCTTTACCACCAGCACCATACCAATCAGTCGCTTGGCTTCTCGTGTTCCTTACACAGAGGCACCGCGCACACACACACCACAAACACATCACACACACACACACACAGCCACACACACACACACAACCACACACACACACACACACACACACCAACACACACACACACACACCACACACACACACGCACGGCCACGCACGCACGGCACCGCACGCACGCACGCACGCACGCACGCAACGCACGCACGCACGCACGCACACACAACCAGCGAGGCACACACACACACACACACACACACACACACACACCACCACACAACCATATTATATAATTATATTTCATTATTTATAATTCTATATATATTATATATTACATATTTTTATTTATAATATATATATACTATATCATATAAACTATTATATATAATATAGTATATATTATATATATATATGTGTGTCAAAAAATAGTCCGAATGTTCTGATGGGATGGATTTCCCGAAGATCAGGGACCCAACGCAAAGCAAGTTATTTGCGCAGGGCCTTGACCCCACCATCCGATCACGCAATTCCAGTCACCGCCAGGAAATTTAGAGACGAAGGTTTAAATGCTCCCTAACGACTGAGGACGGTCCGCCCGGCTCGCTGGCTTCATTTGACCTTTGACGCCGCCGCTGCCACCAGCCGCAGGTCATCTCCGCCAGAAACAAACAGCGAGCGCCGAAGCGGCTCGAACCCATCTTGCCAGGGCGGGTCAGACCTGTAGTCCAGCGCTTTTCCGACTGAGCTACACGGGCGGACTTAATGCGCCTGTTCCCATCGCACCTCTAACCTCCTCAAAGTTGCTCCCACTTGGTCCAGTCAGAGCAGTTGCAGTTGGAGCAGCTTAGAGGAGAAAAGAAGCGGTTAGAGGCGCGACTGGAACAGGCCCGATATGAGCATATGAGCCTGGTAAGTGGTTATTTAATAGTTGAATATGCCTACTGTTTTGGAATGCCAAAACTATTTGTATTACGGTAAGAAACTATTAGCTTATTTATTGGATGATATAAAATTCACATCTGGAGCCCCTTACTTAAAATTTTACTTCTATTATTTGTGTTTATGTTTTGTTTCGATATCGAAAAAACGATCGCCACTATAATCATAGGAATGCAGATGGTATGTAAAGCGGCGTGCCTAAGACAATACAACTTGATCACATCATGCAAGATGGAGTACATGGAGTCAAGGATTTGCATGTGAACTCTTGCCGATGTGAACTTTGTTAGGTGCAAATTTCGTAGCTCTAAATTGATATCTCCGTCGAAAGAAATGAACATCAAGCGTTCCAAGGACAGCCGGTACTGTTCGGCTGCTGCTGTCAGCGCGCACGAGCTGTTTTGTCGAATCGCTATTGGCCGGTGCTAACGATGTGCTAGCAGTTTAATCGATATTAGTAATGCTTCCAGTAGCAGAAACCCTCTGGAGTCTGCCGGATTTTTGGCGGCGTTGCCAGCTCTGTCGCCAGTTGCGCCCTACGTTCCGCCACGGCGCTGTGGTCAATGTCCGGGCCTTGACTTCAGCTGGGTTGGGCCGGCCGGCGCTGAAAACCACCACGTCGCGCGGCCGGCGCATCAGGCCACAAGACGCTAGTGCGCCGAACCGCCACATGGCGGCGCCAGTGTTGCCGGCTCGGCCGTCGCCAGCTGACTGTTGAACTTTCGACACAGTTTCATTTCATTTTACTCTTAGTGGGCCTAGCGTTTCGCTTTTTCCGGTGCGGCGCGGCGGGTCCGGGCCGCGGCGGTCAGGTACCGCAATGCCAGCGATGCGGCTGCACCGGCGGCCGGGTGGTGCGCGGTACGGGACAGGACGAGTCGGTCTGGGTTCAGAGGAGTCACCTACAGTCACTACACACCGCCGCTCAAGTCCGCCCGACACACGCAGCTTCTGCAGGCGCCCGGGTGTGCGCGGTATGCGGGACAGGACGAGTCGGTTCTTTGGGTTCAGAGGTAGTCACCTCCCAGGTCACAACACATCCCCGCTCGTACAGTCCGCCCCGAACAACACCAAGCTGCTGCAGGGCGGCCGGTGGTGCGGCGTATCGGCACAAGGACGATCCGGTCTGGGTCAGAAGGAGTACCTAACAGGTCACAACACACCCGCTCACAGTGCCGCCCCGACGATCCCAAGCTCTGCAGGCGGCGGTGGTGCGCGGTATCGGACAGGACGAGTCGGTCCTGGGTTCAGAGAGTCACCTACAGGTCAGCAACACACCCCGCTCACAGTCCGCGTTACAAACCAGCTCTGGCAGGGCGGCCCGGGTGGTGGCGCGCGGTAAAGGGACAGACGGAGTCGGTCTGGGTTCAGAGGAGTCATACCTACAGTCACAACACACCCGCTCAAAGTCCCGCCCCCGACAACACCAGCTCGTGCAGGGCCGGCCGGGTGGTGCGCGGTACGACACGGACTGAGTCGGTCTGGGTTCATAGGGTCACCTACAGGTCACAACACACCCGGCTGCACCAGTCCGCCCCGAAACACCAGACTCTGCAGGGCGGCCGGGTGGTGCGCGTAACGGGACAGGACGTGAGTCGGTCCTGGGTTCAGAGGAAGTCACCTACAGGTCAACAACAACATCACGTCCGCTCACACGTCCCCCCGACATCACGCAGCTTCTGCAGGGCGGCCCGGGTGGTGCGCGTACGGCACAGGACGATCGGTCTGGTCAGAGGAGTCACTACAGGTCACAACCCACCCCGCTCACAGTCCCGCCCCGACAACCCCACTCTGCAGGCGGCCGGGTGGTGCGCGGTAGGCACAGGACGAGGTCGGTCTGGTTCAGAGGAGTCACCTACAGTGTCACAACCAACCCCGCGTCACAGCCGTCCGCCCCCGACAACACCAGCTCTGCAGGGCGGCCGGGTGGTCGCGTCGGGACAAGGAGAGTCGGGTCTGGTTCGAGAGGAGTCCCTACAGGTCACAAACACACGCTCAACAGTCGCCCCGACAACACAGCTCTGCCGGGCGGCGGGTGGTGCGCGGTACGGGACAGGCACGCAGTCGGTCTGGGTTCAGAGGATCACCTACAGGTCAACAACACACCCCGCTCACAGGTCCGCCCCGACAATCACCAGCGTCTGCAAGGCGGACGGGTGTGCGCGGTACGGCACAGGACGAGTCGGTCTGGGTTCAGAGGAGTCACCTGACAGTACATACACACCCCGCTCAACAGTCCGCTCCGACAACACCAGCTCTGCAGGGCGGCGGGTTGGGTGCGCGGTACGTGGACAGGACGAGTCGTCTGTGGTTCAGAGGGATCAGCTACAGGTCACAACACACCCGCCACAGTCCGACCCGACATTCACAGCTCTGCAGGGCGCCGGTGGTGCGCGGTACGGGACAGAAACGAGTCGTCTGGGTTTAGAGGAGTCACCTACAGGTCACAACACAGGCACCGGCCTCACAGTCCGCCCGACATACACCAGCTTCTGCAGGGGCGGCCGGTGTGCGCGGGTACGGACAAGGACGAGTCGGTCTGGGTTCAAGGAGTCCCTACAGGTCACGAAAACACCTGCGTCCCCCAGTCCCGCCGACAACACCAGCTTCTCAGGTCGCGGTGGTGGGCGTTAACGACAGACGAGTCGGTCTGGTTCAGAGGATCACCTACAGTATAAACACCCCCGCTCACAGTCGCCCGCAACAACCGCCTGCAGGGGGCGCGCGCTGCCAGAGATGTTTTCGCCGGCCGGTACCTGCAGCTGAATTCGACGAGATACGGGCATTGTTTCACAGAAAGAGGAAGTAATTGTAAAAGTGAGATAAGGTAGTTCAGCTGGCTGCAAACTTGTATGTGCGTTGTTGCCAAACGCGAACCGTTGTCGAATGCCAGCAGATGATCAAATGCCATGAATAGAGGCGGATAAAGGGTAAGCTAAAAATAAGACGTTTTCTGCTAAACGCATGTAAAGGAAGTCCACTAAAAGAATGAAATCATCCAAAGTAGAGAGAAGAGCCCAAGTACTGTCGATGTAATTGCATCCAGTAATACTTGCAAATAACAATGCTGAAAAATACGAATACTTGTATTGTATTTCTGGTTGCTGATTTTTGTACTGCAATAACATCAAAGTAAAATATGCGAGATGTGGCTACTCGTTTTCTCCAGTTTTGTGTTAGGTAATTGCAAACGCACCTAAAATTCAGTTTCCTCCTTTGTATTTATGCTTGATCGCAAACAAAAACGAGGCGACGGCTGATACTTCTTCAAAAGATCATGATAAGGTGGACAGGAGGAAACAATAATTCCCAAGCGATTTTCCTTGCATCATTTCGCTTCTGGTGAAATAAGAGTGCCGGAATGATACTTACAACAAAGTTGAGTCGATTTCTGGAAAATCAGAACGTGTTATGAGAACAAGCACATTCAATAATGTGAATGAAGAACATGATATTACTGTTTACCTGCCGGACCTCTGCTCGCTCAGGGACTGCGGAGAGGTTAAACATGGGTTCCGGACAAAATATCGAAAAACAAAATATCGAATCGCAAAATATCGAACGCAAAATATCGAAAGCAAAATATTTTACACGCCATGTTTTTAGACGAATTGGCACCAGAAACGAGCCCGTCCCGATAGAAATTTAACAAATGAAAAACATCCCCAAATAAGTGGCACC
>VOPJ01013807.1:0-65377 GCA_014673585.1 Semibalanus balanoides
ATCGCTCGTGAAAAGCATCTAGCAGCCTTTTATCAAAAGGCGGTGCAGAGCTAATATTCACAGTTTTTAGACTGATAATACTTATACAAATTAACGATAATAACTTCGTTTATTTCTAAAGCACTGGTCGTTTAAGATTTAAGATCAAATTTTTTCTTATCTGGTAACGAATCGAACAAAGTTTTGTTTGGAGATGTCCCAATGGCAACACGCGCTGCCTAGTTTGGTCATAACGCGCTGGGTTAAACACCTGTCTCGGCTCTAACGTTCATATTGAACGGGTATACTCTTGATTTTATGCACAGAAATAACAATTCTGCGTGCAAATTTGTGGTTTTCTTGAACATTTTCACTTAATTTCGAACACATAGCGAGCTTTTCAGTTTCATTTTAGATCAATACGTATGTCGCCTGGTTAAAATAGAGTGCAATGTTCGAGTACAATAGTTATTCGTCGTAAGTAAGTTTGGGTCTTTATATACGAATTCATAATCACGTATATTATAAACTCTAAATAATTGATGTCAATGTCTATTTCTTATAAAAGGAAGCATTTGGTCTGACGCCGGGCTTGACGTCGGTCTCAGATGCTTTCGTTATAACTAGTGGCTGTCTTGTACAAGACCCGTACGGACTGCCAGATGAAACGTTACGTCAATGTTTTTATGTTTTGACTCACTGAATGGATATATTTTTAGCTGTCTCAAATAGATAACAATCTCGTTCGAGTCGGGATCGTCAGCTATTTCGAGCTTATGAACGTAAAATGAATCTGGTTTTGCAACTTTTGGACATTCAAGTCTATTTGTGAACACACTGCTCAATTATTTAAATTTTTCGCAAGGCTCGCACATTGTATTAGCTCGATTTAGAAAGACGCGAATCGAAATTGTTTTGGTCCTTTGAATCTTACCCAATGACTCTATTCCATTCTGGTGAACCGTAGTCCTTTGGAACGATTAAGTCTGACGTAATTATAAGTTGCCTTCAGTTAAAATGTACAAGTTTTTTATCATTGGCTGAACGGGATATATTAGTTTATTTGGTCAACGTTTTAACCTTAGGTCATGACCCCTAAGGCACTAGCCTTTAATTTGACACTTATGTTCCTGCAATGGACACGGGCCACTCACACATCTAAGTTTAAATTGATGTACACCAATGTTCAAATAACGATCATATTTGGGTTTAATAAAGATCAGTAAACACCTGCTTACCACGTAAATAATTTTCTTCGACTTCAACACTACAAGGATTTCATAACGTATAAGGTGGTGAATACCTTCGACAGCGACATACAATGTTTAAAATTGATATTCCTCGGAACGTGAGCGCGTATTTATATTTAGTCAAATCTATAAATAAAATGATTTCGCCTTTGATTAATCCGTTTTGCAGCCAATCTCGCTGAAGCATCAAATGACATGATTTTCCACACGTGGCTTTACAGAAAGCGATATTCTCTTGTGAAAAGGCTTAAAACATAAGTTTTACATTCTCCGAGGTTATTTTCTGCCGCTTGAATAGCCATCTTTAAATGTTTAAACCGGTTAACTTTATTGTTAAAATCATGAGATTGTACATTGCAATAAGTTCTAAGGCCACCAGACAGATTTGGTACTATCATTAGGGATTTCTTTTAGGCATTTTATCTAAATCACAGGTTGTTAGGACAAATAGTAACAAGATATTAAGGCGAATTAACGCATTGTAACTTTGCCTTTTAACTGTTGTTGGCTTTTCCTCTTCGTCTGAAGTTTTCTGGAGTTTTGGGAGAGTTGTCCGTTGGGTGAACCTCAGACGTTGATTCGCGATTGTCCTTCTGAAAAAGGAAAACTTGGAGCAGTAACTAGTTCTTTTAGATACACGGATGAATACACAAATTAACACATTTTCGACCGTGAAACGGTCTAATATATCTCTTGAAGGAGAACATTAGTTACTTTCGGACCATTTCATACCACCCTTTTGACCGTAAATGGTCACTCATATAATTAGAAAACGACATTTCGTCAACCCTCTTAGAAAGCTTTCAACAATGTTTTCTAGCTCGAATAAAAATTTCTCCCATTTAAACCGCTCAGGCTTGATTTGTTTCAGGAAAAACAATCATTTTCACGGAACCGTTAATTTCGGAATAACCCATCTTTAAACCCGGGAGTATTAATAGTGCTCTTTACGTCAAGCGTGAGTAATTCAGTCAGTGGAATCACAAAAGTTGCAAGCTTTAAACCTAGCGTGACTGAGTATTACAACTCAACTTAAATTTATTGTCGTAGACTTCCTTTAAAATGCTTCGCTTAACCTTATTCAAAGTAAAATCGTCATTACAGTGGACTCATACGAGTTGCCTCGATGCCTAGCGTGAATGAAACTTGACTCACCTCATCATTAGGTTATGTTTGATTTAAGAAAATAGAGCGTTATCAAATTTCCCTTAAAATAGTCGTAACATTATCAGTGGACTCACAAATGGGTCTCCCCAAAATGCCTAGCGTGATAATCTTTACTTTATATTTTAAGAAGTTTCCCCGGCTTTCTTAATGCGTTATTATTCTGAGTTTGCAATTTTGAATGTTGCATACTCTTGAAAAGATATTCGTTACTTTACCTTTTACTCAAACATCTTACTGGATCTCATTTGGTCTCAAATGTCTCTCGAGACTGTATTTATTCCCCATTTATATCCGATTTCAAATGACTTGTCAGGTAACACAATCACATTTCTCGGAGCTGTTAATATGAAAAACACACATGCTAAACGGGGGTATATGCTTATGAGATCTTAGTTCAGTGAATTCCGGTTTGCAGATTTATTCTGCGCATGCCCTAAGACGTCTAACTGCTACCACACAGAGTCTGGCTTAAGTATCAAGAGGACCGTTTCCTTTTCAAAATCGTCCGCAATTATGCCACTTTAAAAGAAGAGCATATACCACCAGCACTGGCTTTACCCAAAGAGGGGAGAAGCCTACGCTTAAAACACTCGCTCTGGTCCATGTTGTCCGAATACGAACACTACTTTGAAGCGCTTCCCGGCGCGAATGTGTTATTCATGATCGGGAAATTAAAAATGCAAGCTAATTATCCAAGAACCAATTGGAAACCCTTTTGCTAAATGCACTTGGCGCACGTCTACAACGTCTAAACACTATCCCAGGCTTAGGCTTAGATGACAGGCCGGGTTCGGCTTCACCAAATTGTTAGCCTATTATTATTATCCGTAAGGAATGATCCTTTTGATCGGGGATAACATGCGTTGAAACTAGAAACTGATCGAAACCCTTTGCTTTACTCACTTGACCGCACGTTCACCAACGTCTAAACACTATCATCAAGGAAAAAGTCTATTAACAGGCAAGGGTCAATTCGTCGAATTGTCAACCACCTATCCATTTAAAATAACACGTTTAAGAGTCAGTGCTTGATTTGGAGGTCATGGATTGGCGAAGATTTAACGGCCCTTCAGTACAAATCGCGAGTCTTGTAACTCGAGGTAATCCATTGAAACAAATCGCTCCACGCCCATTCGTTGAACAATTTATTACTGCTTTTATAAACTGTTCCCGACGATTGGACCATCTATGTGGGGGCTTTTTGCGTGCTGCTTATTCCTCTGGGCCTACCCCTTTGCGCTTTCAAGTTACAGGCCAATCTTAAAGCCGTTACCGTTACGGCCGGGAAGCCAGAAAGCAAAGCCCAGCTTGCGACGGCTTGCCACCCCGTACCAGCAGGCAGCATCTTCGCATGTGGTAAACAGGTAGAAAAGCTCGCACCAGCCACTCGGTAAAGGTTTAGCCGCACCCGGGGACCTAACCGTTGACCTCCGGGGTCACGATAAAAGGCCTCATTGCAAGTCACGCCTTATGGCGCAACTTGCCGTTCTTTCCCTCCCTGATTCCTCCATGTCCGTCTCGTTCATGACTCAACTCAACGCAACTGAAACATCCGTCTGAGCCAACACAACATGTTTATTATACAACAATTAACAAACCTTTGCCAAGTCGTGCTATCAAACCTCAGACCTGATTCTAGACTTATCTCTAATCCAAATTGAATATCTCCCCTGTAGCCTAATCAGAGCAATACCCCCCGAAACGTTGGACCCCAATCAGGGGCCCGGGAAGGGCCCATGCCCTCGGACCCGTCTCACCTTCTCATCGCGCTGTTCGCCAGAGAGTCCCCTCTTCCCTCCCATCCGTCGCGAGCTGCCCTCTCCCTCCAGCGGTAGGGACCGCCCCCTCCCTGGCTGACCAATCCGCTCATTCGCCGTCGGGCACGTGCGTCACACTCTCATATGGCCCGGGACCGTGACGTCTCCACGGATTCCGGCACATGTTTAGGAGATATAAGCGATTATTCGAGGTCGCACTAGTACCCATCCATTACTTTGTTGTGAACCTTGTACCTACTATAACATGGAAATTATATATTGGAAAATGCTGCTTAAGAAGCTGTTTTCGTCATCTTCATCTGGACTCCCACGTTAAAAACTTCGGGCGACACCTCCGCGACAAGTCGTTCTGAGATAACGTTATTACTACTTATATGTTATATTTCCGTTAGGCATGTATGCTACTTAGTATTGCGCTTTTGCGTTTTTTATGCTTTTTAAGCTCTATACCAAAAAAGGTGGACCGGCCAAATCCGGGGAGACAAAAATGGATACCTTTTTTGCCAAAAAAAAGTTGCCCCAAACGACGGCTGGATCCACCAGTGTCCGTTCCCCCACTCAAATATCGTGGCGACGCCCCTGGTTATTATCAAGAAGCGTAGAACACTCCACCGTCACTTTTGCCATTTGCCTTAAAATACATTGCACCACAAAAATATTTGGTACAAAAGAAAGTGGAAAAGGTGGAATAATAAAGATCTGGTGACGAGATCCTCTTGGAGAGAATGTAGCAATACCCAAGGAAATATACCCAAGGAGTATATTGGTGCCAGCTTGTGCAATTATCCCAAGATGTGGCACTCCTTTGTCTACCAAAAAATACACGCATTGCGAACGGGAGGAGAAATCGTCATTAGGCAGTTCGTGAACGGGAGGGGATTGCGAACGGCAGGCATTCAGCTTGGAGGGAAATGCGATGGAAAGGGCAAATCGTAATTGGGAAATGTGACCCTCCCCCTTACATAAATCGAATACAAACAATGCGCAGCTGCGACAAAAAGGCTTTTGTCCTTGCTTCTGTCGTCAATCTTGGTCTCAAAGCTTTTCCATAGGCGTGTTTTTGTATAGTATTTTATCGACTGTGACCAAGACTTGACCAAGACTGTGACAAATCGCTTTATATTAAGGTAAGACATAGGTACAGGTGATTTATTGTCATGCAATAACATTATGGAATGCTTTTTATGCATGTAGTTAGCCACTGTTAATTGCTAAGGCACCCCATTGCCATGGCATGCAGACAAGCAGCCCATGTACTATTGGTTCCAAAATAAGCGTCCCGCTCGGCTGGCTGGCACAGCAGTTTAAGGGAGTATGACGCCTTGGGAAAATTATGATAAATTATGGAGATAAGATCGCCACTCATCTGGGCACTCATCTACATCAATCCACATACTTTTCCCAAGATGGTATATTCCCTTTAACTGCTGTGCCGGCCAACCCAGCGGTCCAGCGGGGAGCTTATTTTGGAACCAATAGTACCACAAGGGCTGATTGTCTCATTTCATGATGTGGAAGTGTAACCTGAGCTGCAGTTTCATTTTTGGTTTATGGAAAACAATATGTATGTTATGATGATAGCTGTTTTGCAATGCTGGTATTATAATGGGTTTGTCTTTATGTTCATAAATTATATTGGCAATAGCAAAATGTAGCAGCATCATGGAAGTTGGGGCAGTTTTATTTTGATCTCGTTTTGAGAATAACCCTTTTTATAGCAGTGTCCTGATTTTCACAAATATGAGTGGAAAGTCACACCCAAATGTATTTTTTGTCTCGTCACTTGTCATCAAAACAACGTCACTAGCGATCGAGCTAAGCCATATGAAGCAAATGCAAGTACCATGCAAATAAAACTTTGTGCAAAAGATGTCATAATTGACATTTTTCCATTTTCCAGTTTAAGGAGCTTTTTATCTATCTGAGATACTTTCAAGTGGTACAGCTGGAATAAGGGATCATTTTCTGAATACAAATCTTCTGAACTTAGCATTTAAATTTCATAATTTTATTTATAGACTAAAATTATTATCAGAACAACAATTTTTTGTTAAACATACAGCAAATTGTCTGCCCAAAGCATTGATTGTCAGGTTATTATCATACACATTTTAACCATCAATTATCAATATCCACTAGGGTGGGTCGTCACTCTAGGATCCATGGGAGACAGCAAAATTATATGGCGCTGATTCATAACATTATGATTGAGAGCAATTTTTTTTTTAAATCAATATTTGGTACGCGCGATGCAATTTTGTGCGAGCGTTCCAGCCCTCCATTCTTTAACATTAGCGCGACGCCAGCGCCGCCCTGGCGGCCATTGCGGAACTATGTCCGTTGCTGTTTGTTGGCTATGGGATATTTTTGAAAGTAAACAACCCTGTACAAATGTCATATTCGTATTCTCGAATGTCAATGCTTTCATGTATGCAGTGATTGAATTATATCTACGAACACGCGCACGACAACGCAGCCTAAAGATGTTGAGAAGAAGGAAACCGCCTCCCCATGATGACTCGTTTGCATCGCAATATCAGACGGGACCTATAGCACCTTATCTGGGCCTGAATATCTGAGGATCAGTGGGGTGATACTCAGCGGCCTGCGCCAAACAGTCCTGCTTATCCCAGTTGAATATCGGGGTGACTGTCTGGGTGACTTGGTTTATTTTAATACCGGTGACGGTGGAGATGGATGCGCTTGTTTGCGATAGAGTAAGTGGGCCAAAAATGACTATTCATTAAACGACTTTGGCCAGGACGGGCTTTGGACTTTGGCCAGCCGCCTCGAGAACAATAGATGGCAAATGCAGTGGTGGGCACAGTCTTTTAACACAAGCGAACTAAATGATGCGTAGCGTGGAACTATTGCGCAGTGGCGTGCGAGGAAACTCACAAAGGCGGGAAAGTCTCCGCAGTAATGCTGCCTGCCATGGCGACGCGCGGAACCGTGACCACCTCCGGCCGTGCCCACACAACCTTGATAAAAATAAATAAAAATAAAAAATAAAGAGGGCCGAGCCTAATGACAGCGGGCGCAACCAACATCGGGCGAAAATTGGTGCAGAAGTGGCGTCTCTCCATGCGCACTTAGGCTCGCGTCGTGCTTTTAAAACATTTTGTGGGGCGGGTACTGGCCGAGGGGCGCCGCATGGGCAACGAGGCGCCCACGCTGATTCAGACACACAGATGGATCAGCGCGCGTCTTAATCGCACCTGGGCGCTGATTCAGACGCACAGGTGTGGACGTGGGCGGCCACAGCAATGCAGCAGTGCCGCGAACAGTCGCAGGAGGACGTCCACGCCAGGGAGTAGATCCGCCGCTGTCGGAGATCTTCAAAAGTCCGGCCAGCGGCAATCATCCAGTTTTTAAAAGAGGGTCGGCCCAGCTCGCCCCCCCCCCATCGACAGCCGACGCAAAGAGGGCGCCCTGTCGGGTGCAAAGAAGAAAAAAAGTATATTTGCCATTTACACTCCCTGCACAATTTGCCTCCCTGCGCTTGACTTCGCAGCAGAAGCTTACACCAATTCTGCCTGGACTGGGGACGGGATCTTGATCACGGAGCCACGCTGACGAAGCTCACGCGATGTAGAAGCTGAGGCCCTCGAGCGCACCGCTGGAGGTACCTCGTGCTCTGTCCACACAGTCGTTGTAGAACAAGCTGTGAGGGTGAGGGTGGGTAACGGAATATGGTGACCATAGTGGTCGGGAGTCACGCGGCATGGTAAGAAGCTGGTGGTCGACTCAGCCACCGTAACATGCTTCCAGCCGTCACAAGCAAAAAGCCGTTTATCAAAAGCCTAACTGGTTTGTAAAATAGCCAGGATAATGTGCTACCACCAACAGTGAATTAATGCATGAAGTATTGCGCGGAAAGTCACACTAGAGTTTTACTCCCTCCCCCCGTTTTAAAATGAGCGACCGTAAAACACATAATTTGGATTCCTATTATCACATATTATTAACCGTGGACCAGTCCGTAAAGATTTTCCATCCGCGCCTTCAAACAGATTAAATGAACCTCAGAAGACGAAATCCGAGAGATTCGACCTGGATAGCAATGCTGTTGCATCTGAACCGCTTGAGCATCACCACTTGATCCCCGACATTCAGGCAATTAAGGTGCTATCTGTCCTGATGTGCAGATGCAAACGAGTCATTCATGGGAGGTGATAAACCTTCTCACATTTTAGGCTGCGTTTTCGTGCGAGTGTTCGTAGATATAATTCATATCACTGCTTACAATGAAAGCATTGAACAATTTCGGGAATACGAATATGACATTTGTGCAGGATTGTTTAACTTTCAAAAAGATCCCACAGCCAACAAACCACAGAGAAGGACATACGTGGGCTGTTCATAAGTAAGGTAAAAATGTGCTATATAACTCAATAACCTAAAGTAGTAGAGAAAAACAATGAACACTACGAGAATCTATGAACAATTTGCTACATAGTGCCTATTTGCGTTTTTCCTAATATAATCTGTTTTTTAACCACGGGCATCATGGAGACATTGATAAAGCAGCGTTCCGTTTTCGAATTTGCTGTCCTGGCCGGCGGAAATTCACCAGCCAAAATTTACGCGAAACTCCGCGAAGTTGATAATGAGGACACAATGGCATTAACAAATGTTTGGATGTGGATTCAGCGGTTCAAAAGGGAGAAAATAGCATAAGAAACAAGCCTCGATCTGGAAGACCAGTGACTGTCGCCACACCTGAAACGACCAGAAGGAAGGTGAAGGACGGCGATGCTGTGGCGATTCCTCACCCGCCGTACAGCCCTGATGCCGTCAGTCTTCCACCCGTTTGGTCCACTGAAGAACTTCCTTCACGGTCAGTGCTTTGCGACTGATGGGGAATTGAAGATGACTGAAGATACGCGTGCAGGATCACCGCAAGGAATATTCGCCGGGCGGGCATTTTCGCCCGTTGGTGGAGCGATGGGAGAAGTGGCGTGATGGTAAAACGGTGACTGGGTGGAGAACAAGTTGTGGAGGCTGGATGAAGAATTTGGTCACAAACGAGAACCATTTTGTAGAGGAGATTTCAGAGATAATTTGGGTGTTTTACCATTCGCTCACAAAATTTGACTGAAATAACAGATGCTTTTACGTTACCTTATTGAAACAGCCTCGTATTCCGGCAATGGCCGCCAGCGGCCGGCCTGGCCTCGCGCTAGTGTTAACGAATGGAGGCGGAAACACGCTCGCACAAAATGCTCGCGCGGTACCAAATATTGATTAATTTGGCGAAAATCTTGCGTTCATCATAAATGTTATGATCAGCGCCATATAATTTCGCTGTCTCCCCTTGCTTTGCAAAAAAAGTTACTCAACGACCCAGTCTAATATCCACCTCCTTCTGGAATAGTGGCATCCTCTTACTTCAACATTCATCAATCATCACACTCTTGCAAAAAACAAAAAAACAAAAAAAAACAGGACGCTGCCTAATAGGGTAGACAAATTGCTGACAATTTGCTTCTCAAATGGAGGCTCCCTAAATTTTGGCTTGCCCCCTGACAAAATTATGTGACACAACCCTTTTATACACAGGTATTGCTTGTAACATTTTCTTAATTTTAGACAACCATAATGCTAGATACATCCTTACACTGGACTTCTCATGCTATTGGTCAATGTGGACAATACTGACACACTATATCACCAAAAGGATGACAAGTCTGGATTTAGGTCTAGGATGCATCCTGTGTCACTGTTTTTACCCTACCTTTTCATTTTTTTTTTTTAGGATTCTATTTTTCATCTTGGCTTAGGTTAAAGGTCCCATCTCTANGTCAAATTTGTGCCGATTTTGGGTGGTTTGGGGGGGCATGGCCCCTTTGCCCCCCCCTGGATCCGCCCTTGCACGCACATACACCATCACAGTAGCTTTAACGCCATTGCTGAACTCCTGCCACTGCTCCTCCATCTCAGTGCCCCGTCTTCACCATCTTCACTGTTCAATCTTTTCGATCCATCCGAAACATCACCAAAGGCGAAGTCGGCGCACCGCCGAACTCACATGCCACTGGCGACGTCATTAGCTCCTTAGCTTATGCGGTCCGTCTACCTGGGGCACCCTGTGCCGGGTCCACCACCGGAAGCAGTGCCGGCAAGCCGCCGAGACCCGACACGGAGCCCCGCGTTCCGTAGCCACCGTATGTCACAGCCCCCGCTTGGGAGTCGTCATCGGTGTATTCACCAAGGATCTGGGTCAGGATACCGGGACTGGAGGGTGACGTCATCTTCTGGAATGAAAGGAATATTCAAGTGGCGTTCCTTTAAGCATTAATCCCGACTGTTTAATTTACTGCTTTCGTCACTTCTGTCTCATTGTATCCCTCCATTTTGTACATACCCCAACGGGCCTTCATGCGTCATATAAGCCACCTTTGCTTTATCAAGTCACGCACTGTAGGGCACCACCGGGCGCGACAGGCGCCCGGAACGCGTGAATTGGGGGGTGGGAGGACCATGTACGATCCCATCATCTTCTCCTCCCGCCTCGGGATCACGAGTGGAGGGTTGCCGGCCACCCGTTGTAACCCATTAGCACGTTACCAGCTAGTCCCCGAATCTTTCCAGGCCAGGCACCACCGCCTAGCCAACCTACATCCGTGGACCGGGAGTCTCTTACAGGAAATCAGGCGCCTGCGACCCCGATTCGGCGGAGTATTACCCCGTGAGTCTTGCAGCTCCGATCGCCCCGATCCATGTACGGGATAAGGCCCTCGGTATGGCTTCAGGTGATTATGGTGTAGCACCTTCTGCGTCCCGTCATCACTCCTAAGCCGATACGCGACACCCCTACCGCTTGGATCCGTCGTCCCCAGCACTGTCCAGGGACCTTTGCACCTTAACCCTAATTTGGGCTTCCCGCCTGCTGCCGCCTGAAAGTCTCTGACCCACACCCTGTCCCCTGGCGTACGTTTTCTACCCGTTCTGCAAGGTTGTATCTGCGTGTGCCTCCTCGGCCGCGCGCGTCAGGTTACTACCTCACCAGGGCATAGGCATTCTTGATGGCATTAAGTCGGTCTGCCAGGTAGCTTTTCACCTGGATGACCTCTGCCGGCCTTTCGTACTCAATTGTGGGGCTTTTGCCTGCTGCTTTGTCCTCTGGCCAACCCTAGCGCTTCAGTAACAGCCAAGCTTAAGCCGTTACCGTTACGCCGGGAGGCCAGAAGCTAGACCCCCCCCCCCTGCTGACGGCTGCCACCCGCACAGCAGGCTGCATTTCGCATGGTTGAAACAGTAAGAATGCTCGCCCAGCTCATGCGGTAAGGTTTAGTGTACCGGGGAACCTACGTGACCTCCGGGGCACGATAAAAAGGCCCAATCTGCATATGTCACGCCTTTTTGCGCAACTTGCCTTATTTCCCTCCCGATTCCCGTTCGCGTCTCAAGGCTTATCTCCAAGCACTGAAACAAACGTCTGAGCGGAACACAGCACAATTTATTAAACAGCATTACCAAACCTTTGCCCAAGCCGTACTATTAAACCCCAACCGGATTCTCACGTACCCCTGATCCAAAATGAGTATCTCCCACGTAGCCTGAAGCAGGAGCCCAATACCGCCAAAGCATTGGACCCCAATCAGGGGCCCTGGAAGGGCCCACGCCCACGGACCCGCCTTACCTGCTCATCGAGCTGCTCACCGGACACCCCATCTCTCTACCGCGCGCGGCCAGCTGCGTTCTCTCGGAGGCTAACGACCGCCTCCTCACGCCGGAAGACCATCAGCTCATGTCGCTCATCCGCGCGTCACATTCGTCACTGGCTGAACCGACACGTCGCAGACCGACCTACGACCAAACTATGACTCAGCGCCCCCACTGACCTATGCCCTTCCCCTGAAACCCCCAACCTCTTGATCCCACATAATTCCAGTTCGCCGGGGGCAGTTATTAAATTTCCTTACTCCTGGCGGGGAGGAATTATAGTGATAGTTTACCTTGAAACCCCTATTCAATTTAATATATGTACGCCTTATCGAACATTATTGGTGTAACATTCGGCCAATTCATTTAACATTATGCATCCTAACGCCTAATTTTGACAGTGCTAATGCAATGTTGGCCTTTTTTATACATATATATACAACTTGTAGTTCTCGGAGCAACCAGCGGGGAACAGCTCGGCCCCAGGCAAGTCTGCCGACTACTCTCTTGCATTGAGGCGTCAGCAACTGTCTACACCGAGCAGCCCGCTGGTGTCGCCGCAAATGGCCTGTAGCCTGGTCCTCGTGACCAGCTCCCTAGCCGCGCGTGACACTGACCCCGTAGTCGTGAAGACCTTGGTGTCATCTCGTGTGACGATCTCGATGGCTTGTCGTCCTCTCTGCACTCTGGCGATACGCACATCAGCGCGACGACGGCATTCGCGACCCTTTTTCTCTTCACTTGGTCACTGTCTTCCGTGACTTCTTTTCCTCATATCCTCTCTCCACTGTCCGCGGCGTCGCGACGATTTGTCCTCTGTGACCCTTCTGTATTCTTCCGCGCGCACAATTTCGCTTGCGATTGGCACGTGACTCGTCTCTCACGCGCGTCAGATGATTCCTTTTGAATCTGTCCCATACCCTCTCGCGCGACCTTCTCCCTTCTTCTCACTTCCACGACGCAGCCCGTCTTGGTAGCTCTATATTCTCTCTGAGCTCTTCTATCTCTGCCTCATTTTCATCTCGTTTCTTCTCACTTCCGCCCCCCCCCCATTCTCTTCACGCGCCGTTTCTGTCCTTCGCGTCGATTTGCGCCCGAATGGTGTTCGTGCGTATGCATCACTTTAGATCTGTCTGCGCGTTGTGCGATAGACCGGTGCATATCTGCAAATATGGAAACGATTCAGCGCTTTACCTGTCCTCCACACCATGTTTGTCCATTCACATTCAAATATACATGCATACATTGTACACGGAATGAATAGATTCAGTAATTTTGTATGGGTTTATAATGTAGAATGGCCGGTTAGGAATGGGATTGATCTGTGACCCTTCAACTTGAACTCGTCAATAGTATGTTTTTATTTATTTGGTGTAATGTAATGTGGTATCATTTGAATTTGCAAGTTTTTGAATTATGCCGGTGCATAATGTTTTTATTTTTTACGGCAAAATAAAGTATATCATTTTAGTGTTTTAATGTTTTATAAAAATAATTACTATTTGCGCGAGCAAAAGTACCGAAAAATTAAAGTACTTCTTAAAAAAAAATGTATTTTTTTTTTTAAATTGTGAAATTGTCAATTTTCTAGAATTAAAGTTCATGTAGTATCACTTGAAGTCAAATCCTGCAGCATCGCAGTATGTTGCATGTCATCTTAGAATTAAACCTTATGTTGCACAATTGAAACGTCCAGACTCCAATCCAGGTGGCCCGGTTTGTAGTTCGTGGTTGTGTGAACAGAGTCGCAGTAGTGTCGTTTTCGAGGACCGCGTATTCTGTGAGTTGTCTGGCTCTGTCCTTATTGATATCAGCTGGGCGATTCTGGGATCCTGCTCGGCGGCCTGCGTTGTCTTATCAGCAGCCGATCTCCTGTGCTACGCTCGGGTCTGCTGGTTTAGAAATAGCCTGTCGCGGGCGTGACTGTTCACGTGATTCGACCGGCCGGACCGGCTGCTAGGTAGAGTGAGGAGAGCCTGGCGCGGCGCTGCGGCGTCGGGCAGCGGGCGGCGGCTTAGCCACGGCTGTCGCGGTGACGATGACGGTAACAGTATCAGCGTCAGTGTCAGTGTCAGTATCAGTATCAGTGTCAGTATCGGGATCGGTCATGGCGTCGGTATCGGTGTAGGTTGATCGGCGTCGTGTCGCTATCGGTATGCGTTATCGGTGTCGGTTTCGTACGTATCCGGTATCGGCTATCGGTTTCGGGTCATATCGTTATCGGCGTCGGTGTCGTGTTCGCGTGTTGGTATGCGGAAGTCGGATCGTTTTCAGTATCGGTTATCGGAATCGGTTGTCGGGTATCGGTGTCGGTATCGGTATTGGTGTCGGTGTCAGTATCGGTGATCAGTATCGGTCGTCATTATCGCATCGGTTATCGGTATCGAATCGGTATCGGATCGGTTCGGTGTATCGGCGTGTCGGCCGGCGCGTCTGACTCAGACGCAGGGGTCAGTGTCATGTTCGCGTTGGTGTTCGAAGATGCAAGTATCGTGTCGGTGTCGCTGCGGCTTGGCGCTTGCCGTTCGTGCGAGGCGTCTTCCGATTTCCGTTGGAATGCTGGAGCCGCGGGCATTTGGCGCGTTGGAGTGTCGCTGTTAATAATCTCTGGACGGGGCTGACGGCGCGGCGCGGCCGGCGGCGGGCCAGCCGGCCATGCGTTTGCGCTTTCCGGGCCACGTTGCTGGTGGGCGGCGTG
This sequence comes from Semibalanus balanoides, assembly GCA_014673585.1. Classification (NCBI taxonomy): domain Eukaryota; kingdom Metazoa; phylum Arthropoda; class Thecostraca; order Balanomorpha; family Balanidae; genus Semibalanus; species Semibalanus balanoides. The sequence continues at coordinate 14,541 of VOPJ01013807.1, forward strand.
GACTAGGCCGGCGCGGCGGAGCTTAGGACAGCGGCCATGCGTTCGCGCTCGTAAGCACATGGTGGCGGCGGTGGCGGTGGCGGCGGTGGCGGTGGTGGCGGCGGCGGCAGAGCGGCTGGCAGCGTGGCGTCTGGTGAAAACGGGCATGCGGACTGGACTTTGCGGCGTTTGTACGCCTGATCCTTTGTTGGCGTTCTGTAGTCGGCGTGGGCTAGAACGTTCAATGTGGCATCGACGCTCCACATATTTCATGAATACCGTTTATTTTGGATACCTTATAAAATGCTTGTTAAGTTTCTTCGCTTAGTTGAATGCTTAACAATTTCTTAACAATCTTCGTGTTTTAAATCTTCTTCTTTTTTAACTATAACTGATATTGTGCTAAATTTGGAACGTCTCGTGTTTCTACAATTTATATATTTTGCTGTTACATCATATAATTAATCTCAAAGACAACCCAAGTTTAAAAAGTTCCTCTGCTTGACTTAAATTTCGGTTTCATTATATAACAGGGGTCCCGTATCTCCAGATCCATGTTTCAATTCTAAACCCACGTTCTCGCCTTAGGTCGTATTCGGCCCGGGTCGATTCCGGGTACGGGGCATCTGGTTTTTAGAAATCCGTTGGAACCGAGGTCAAAACGGTCGTTCCCTCCCCAAAAGGATAGCTGACTGCGGAGAACCACGTGTCCCATACTCCGTAAATGGCCGCTGGGGACTTCTGAGCTTAGTAAGAGACGGGGTGGAAATTCACCAGTCGATCTATTCTTAGCAAAAGTGGTAAGGAATCGACGATCACGGGGTGAAAAATGCTGGATCTACCCTGATTCGAAGCTCAACACATAAGTTTTTACAAATACCCTTTTTATAATTAGGCATACCTATTCTTCCGTGGGACCAAGATTGACGTTTTTATTCGCAAATGTGTTGCGTTAAGTCCTGTCTCTTAAACAATTTATATATTTTTTTTAAACTTAGCGATATTTAACTACCGTCATGTTCAAAGTGTATAACGCAAAGACATTTCATAGGGCTGTATAAGGCCTTTGCATTTTACCCTGTGATTCACGGTTAGGTAATTTTAAATTATTTCTTACGCATCCAGCTCGTTTAACTCACAAACAGGCCTGTTGTTTGAGTTTACGTGTTGATTGTAACAAGGCGGAGTGTCATACCAAGGCCTTGCTTGACACTCTTAATGTATTTACATTTGGTCATAATCTTGCATGATTGAGACAACTTTTAAGAAATACGTATCTTCCGAATTTTTCAAGAAGGTACTTTATTTTTGTTTTGGACCGTGTTACGCATGTGTGTAAGCTTCATTTAAGGGATCCATTTCAACCTTTTGATAATCTAATTTTTACCACCTGTCAACCTTTTTAATTGGTCTACCATATCATAACTTTGTCATTATTTGATTTGCCTTACCATTAAGGAAAACTTTCCGAAACACGGAACAATTTAATTCGTTTGTCAAATGTCTTGACCTAAGGTCATGACCTCGGCGTCACTAAGTTTTAACTTGAAACTCAAATCACTGATTTGAATACTGGCCACTTACGTGTTCAAGTTTAAATGATGACACCAATGTTTAAATAACGATTATATTGGGTTTAATAAAGATCAGTAAACCCTGTTATTAAGTAAATGAAGTCCGGTGCTTTAGATTACAGTTAACTTGAGTGTTAAGTGCACGCCTTCAGCAGCGAACCAATGCATCTTAACAGTTTGACGGACATTCGTAATCATTTGGAAGCGATAACCACGAACGGATTTTAATACAATTTCTTTGACTTCAATACTAAAAGGATTTCATGACGTATAAGGTGGTGACCACCTTCGACAGCGACATACAATGCTTAAATTTGATATTCCTCGGAACTTGAGCGGGTATTTATATTTACTCAAATCTATAAATTTAAAAATGATTTTCGCCCGTTGTTAATCTGTGTTCCAGCCAATCTCGCTGAAGCATCAAATAACATGATTTTCCACGTTGTGGCATTTACAGAAGCCGATAGTGCCTCTTTGAAAAGCATTAAACATAAGTTTACATCTCCGAGGTTAAGTTTCTGTAGCTTGAATAGCCAGTCTTTAAATGGTTTAAACGGTTAACTTTTAGTTGTAAAATTATGAGATGTACATTGCATTAAGTTCTAAGGCCACAGATAGGATTTTGGTACCTATCATTTAGGATTTCTTTTAGGCATTAGATCTAATTCATAGGTTGTTAGACAAATAGTAACAGATATTAGGTGAATTAACGCATTGTAATTTGCCTTTTTACTGTTGTTGCGTTTCTCTGCGTCTGAAGTGATCTCATGTTGTTTTGGAGACTTGTCCGTTGGGTGACCTCAGACGTAGATTCGTTGTTCTTCTGAAAAACGGGAAAACTTGGAGCATAACAGCTTTTTAGGATACACGGGATGAAATACACCACAATTTAACACATTTGGACCGTGAACGGTTCTAATATATCTCTTGAAAAGATACAAGCATCATACATTTCCCGACTTGGGAATTCGTTCCCACATGTTTCATTCTTCGACGTAGTCTTCGTCGTTCATAGCTGTCCCACAAGCGATTAACCCCGAACACATTCTTCATGAAAATCCTATCTGTCAAATACTGTTTTCAGGAAAACCAACATCTTTCAAGGTACTTTAATTTCGGAAATAACACACCTTTAAACCCGGGAGTATTAATATTCTCTTTCGTCAAGCGTGCGTAAATCAGTCAGTGGAATCACAAAAGTGCAAGCTTTAAACCTAGATAGTCTCCGTGCTGAGTATTACAACTCGACTTTAATTTCTTCGTCGTTAGACTCCTTAAAATGTTTTCGGCTTAACCTTATTCAAAGTGAATCGTATACAGTGGATTCATACGAGTCTCCCCGATACCTAGCGTGAATGAAACTTGACTCACCTAATCATACGGTTAAATTTGACCTTAGAAATGTTCAACCTTATTCAAAGTGAATCGTCATTACAGTGGATTCATACGAGTTTCCCGATACCTAGCGTGAATGAAACTTGACTCACCTAATCATATGGTTAAGTTCGACCTTAGAAATGCGCAACCTTATTCAAAGTGAATCGTCATTACAGTGGATTCATACGAGTTGCTCCGATACCTTGCGTGAATGAAACTTGACTCACCTAATCATATGGTTAAATTTGACCTTAGAAATGCCCAACCTTATTCAAAGTGAATCGTCATTACAGTGGATTCATACGAGTTGCCCCGATACCTAGCGTGAAATGAAACTTGACTCACCTTATCATNATGTATACCCATTGACAATGTGTTTTTTTTATAATGTGACATGACGTTAATGAAAAGCCGCGCAAGCGGATTAACGTGAATACAAGAACTTGAACTTGAACTTGAACTCAAGACTAATACAAGTGAAATAGAAAAGGTAAAAAACTCAGCACTCGATTTTTTTTTTTTTTTGGGGGGGGGGGTATATTTAAGACAGGACTAAAAACTTTCGTCAGAAAGTGTACCCAGTAACTTTGAGATGGTGGTTACGCCCCTGCACAAAAGGACAGCGTTTCCTGAGTTTGGTGCAATCCACTCATCCAGCACGGCACACGCACGGCATGCTGAATACTGATATTGTAATTATTTGGCATACTTCATCACCGCATGGCTCCCGCATGTGCATGCCCAACCAACCAGTGTGCTCTACTGAAAACAATGACGGGAATAACATTCGCAAAGGACCCTAACCGTGTACATTTCTTGTAACCCATGCACAGAGAAATAACAACACCAGTAAAGCGCCGTAGTTGACGATGAACGAACGAGCGCGAATAAATTGTATGGTGAATCTTAATTCGATCAGGCAAGTAGGTTCTGAGATACAAAAAGGGTACGCATGTGTGCACGTGCAGAGGCACTCATACCTGACTTGTGTGTAAGGGGCAGCTGAGAGATGCCTAACTATACATTAAATATGTACACAATCTCTTCAGACGTTTATGAAATATAGAATAGGGGCGTGCACGTGCACACGTGCAGAGCCACCCCACCCATGACTTGTGGAAAGGCGGCGGCAGAGAAGTCCCTAACCACTAACCAAAACTTAACACAATCGGTTTAGTCGTTTCTGAGATATAAAATAGGGTGGCACGTGCACATGCGCAGAGGCACCGCACCCCTGACTTGTGGAAAAGCGGCGGTTGAGGGGTTTCTAACCACACCCTAAATTTGAACACAATCGGTTCAGCCGCTTCTGAGACATATAATAGGGGTGTGCAGTAGAGTTATACATGGGGCGGCTATCCCCATGGCCAGCCGAACCCCATGGCTAATGGGGCGGGCCTTGACTGGAAAAATCTCTAGATCATGGCTGTGGCTATGGTCTGTGGCTGATAGCTGAGCCTGGGGGTTGTTTCGTTTTGCATCAATCTTATCAAAACCAATCATCGGTTAAAGAAGCCATTGGCATGATTGCCATAACAGTAGACTGAAATAAAACACATAATTATGAATTTACAAAAATCCTAATGGCTGGCCAAACGGCCAACAAATTAGAGAGTGGCTAGTGAACTGGCTGTGGCTGTGATGCCAATGGCTGTGGGGCGGCTAGGCCCAAGGAAAAGTGCAGAGAGCCGGATGTCGGAAGGACGCGTGGCATGTGTTAAAAGCTATGCCTCGGGGAGTCGGTGCATCCCGTGTCTGTCTTCAGTGCAGACAGCACCTCATTCCCTGAGGGTAGCTCGAAAAGGGCCGCGCGGGCGAAGAGTCCGCATGGGGCTAATACTACGTACCTACGCCCCGCATACATGCGGAGAGCACCCAGTAAAGCCTACGAGCCGCGGCCTGAGGTATGCACAGGGCCGCACGATATTGAGGTGTCGCACAAAAACCTTTCAGGAACATAAAGGGCCCCACAGCCGTTTTTCAAAGGGTCCCTCGGGGGCCGGCCTCACCAGAGGCGGCCCTCACGGGCCGCCTCAGATGGCCGGCTCAGCGCGGCACGCGCGCTTCGCGGCAGTGGTTGTGCGAGTGAGGGCACAGGAGGCTCCTACTGTAACGCCGTGCCACCTCAGAGGGGGGGACTATCGAGAGTAAACATCATGTGTATGGAGGAGTGGTAGCCGCCACAGGTTGCGCGCGCTACCTCTAAGCAAGGAGCCACAATTAGCTCCTGCTGAGTCGGAGTGGGGCGGGAGTGTCACGCAGTCTGCCGATAACGATACTAGTCGAGTCTGCGAACACGCCTGCCTACGGGTGGCGGTAAATGTGGGATTTGTACTGAGGATGCGGGTCGTGGGTTCTGAGTTTGCTATTGGTGAGTCGGGCGCGGCAGAAGGGCGGTCGCGAAGTGTGTAGCGTGCTGGGTTTTCCGCGTGGCTCAAGGTACCCGGAATAGCAGTGTATCGAGGTCGCCGTATATAAGCGAGTCGAGATCGGAAGCTCTGACTACGCGCGTTGATGGTTATAGATGGACATGGAGTCTCGGGTGCGCTTACACATAGTCAGGACGTATTCTGTAATGCCACAGTAATGGATCAAACTGTAAGACGAGCAAGCGAGACTTCTCGGCTAGACGTAATTGTACGGGACTTAACAAGGACCACGTCAATAACCTATTATTCATCACACTATTACGCCTTACACACGAGTATGACCAATTTACAGGAAGCACTTACATAGTTATTTTCTTGTATGCTTAATTCATTATATTAAGTCCATCCGGAATGGTTTGGTTCGTTATTCGGGACGATGGATTATTGGTACATTCTTCCAAATGCTAGTTTTGAGCAAACATTCTCGAAACGATTACTTTAAAGGCAATATTCTGAGCGTAGAAGCAGTTTTCATGATGGACTAAATTGCAAAAAAATAACCCTCGCCCTACGGTCCCGTAGGGCGAGGGTTAAAACATTTTTTTCAGAAATTAGTCCATCGTAAGAACGGCTACTACCAAAACAGGTTTTAACATTTCACATAAATAATCCTTCGTAAAAACGGCGAATAAGCTATTTGCATTATTATTAATAACAGATAATGGTATAGCTTAAACAAATCACGTCATCGAGAACGATATTTTCGCATGAAGCTTAACGCTGCACATGCTTGTGCTTGTTATGAACAACGTGTGACGTCCACGTAACGGTGCTTCCACCACAAGTTAAACGAACGTGTCGCTGACTTTGCCAACAAGCGAGTGGCTTACACATACACATGTTACACATGCTATATAACATATATAACTTTATGCACATACGGAGAAGAGCTGTGTCAATTTTACAATAGGCTCCCTACTCTTCGTCAATATTATAAATGCAAAGCTAGGTATTGATGATATTTTATAAGATAGTGTTTAACTTATTGATTCGACGAGTAGTGACGAGAAACTTGTCTTCTGACATCCCAAATATTTGTATTTTTGACAAACGCTAGTGGTTGGAAAGTGAATCCTTGCCGAAACGAGTTAACAGTGTATGCAAATTATCTGACGCATAATAGGTCTGTGTCTTGCGTCAGTAAATATATCTTTCGTTTATGCAGACTATAGGCAGGTGCAGATTAATCTGGTCACCCTGCCCGTAGCGTGTTTCCCGTAAGTAAGACATGTTTTATGTATAGCGTTTTTACCGAGCTGTAAATGACGTGGATTTCTGAAAAACCATGTATTGGATGAATCCTAAATATATGATGATGATGATGATGATGATGATGATGATGATGATGATGATGTCCACCCAGTGGTGGACGTATGGGGACTGAAACAATGCCGGCTCGGAATACAAAACAGTTGTTTTCATACATTTTTTTTCAGTGATTCCTTCTGTCGCTGGGTTGTTTTAAATTCAGTGTCGAGACCCAGCCCAGATTGTATATAATATTGGAAATCCGAACGCATTTTGCTCCAACGTTATTAGTCAATATCGTCAAAGCATATTAAGCGTCATCCGTCAAATGTTTCAAGCTCAATATGAAACCTACCTTCTGTTTTCTTATTATTATTAAGCTTCGATAAAGGAAGATCAATCATTTACGTTTTGATAAGAGTTGGAGAAAGTTTAGCAGCTTGTTCATTGTAAGGAAGTTGTTCAAAATGATCATTTGTGCTAAAATATATATTATTTTATTCAAAAGAAAGGCCACAAATATTCTTACGCGTTTCGATTACAAATCAACATCAGAGAATGAAAATAGAGAAATATTTTCATTTCGCGTTAGAATATTTTTGGCCTTTCTTTTGAATAAAATAATATATCTTTTAGCACAAATGATCATTTTGACAGACTTCCTTACATTTAACGTTTTTTTGTGGTGATAAAAATGTAATTGTTAGGCGATATAAGTCACAAAAAGTGTTGATTAATCAATTTGTATCAATGTGCATTGCATGTAGGTATAAGGTTTAACATTTCTAACGGATTTTTTTGGTCGCATGCAACCAGGCTCCTGTGTACTGCCATGTCCATATATATAGTTAACATATATAAACTCATTTAGTATATATATATATATATTATATATATATATATATATATATATATATATATATGTACCAGTTCCTAAAACACCGTGGTTGGCGATGATCGAGTGAGTGCAAAGGAGGTGGTGGTGAATTTTGGTATGGTGAATTTCAACTCAATCGGGCAAGTAATTTCTGAGATACAAAAAGGGTGCGCACGTGCGCACAAGAAAAGACACCCACCCGTGACTTCCGGAAGGGCAGCGGCTGAGAAGTCACTAACCTCACACCAAATTCGAACACAATCCGTTCAGCCGTTCCTGAGATATAGAATAGGGGTGTGCACGTGCGCACGTGCAGAGGCACCTACCATTGACTTGTGGAAAAGTGATGGCTGAGGGGTCCATAACCACACACCAAATTTGAACACAATCGGTTCAGCCATTCCTGAGATATATGATAATGGTGTGCACGTGCACACGTGCAGAGGCACCGCACCCCTGACTAGTGGAAAAGCGGCGGCTGAGGGGTTCTTAACCACACATCAAGCTCGAACACAATCAGTCAAGCCGTTGCGGAGTTTTTGCGACAAAACACCTTTCAACACCCCTCACTCGGCTCGCGCCACGCGCAGTAATAGTCACCCACATGAGTCGGCACTGATAAATGAACAGGATTGATTGGATGGGGCTACTCAGCAAAGAAGCCCGTTTTTCAGTCGGACGTGCGGTTGCAGACATAAGCTTCTCAAAAGCGTCGCCACGGGTCGGATCGGGTCGGGATGGGTTGGGCCGCTCATAGTCGCATTTTCCCATATACCACGTAAAGACGAGCGAGCGCTTCGCGCTCGCTGGTAATAAATTGCTTGGTTTTCTTTATTACCTAGCCCCGGTTTTCTCCCTGCTATGATTTTCCAACGAAACCGAATCAAGTAATGTTCTAAGTCAGCTGCTTGCACCATCAGTCTTCTCGCTATCCATGGCTCACAAGCCCAGGCGCCGGGCTGAAATATTCCGCCTCCCGCTATCAACATTGTGACGTCAGTGGTGGTGGTTTTATTGCTATTCTGACCACGCTGTATAGTCACATTTATGTTTGAGAACATGGGACTGTCAAGAGTGTTTCTAAACTTGGCACAGGCGTTGGTTTTCTGTGGTGAAACGGTGTTGCGGTGGTGATGTTGCGAGACACGCGTAGACCTGGTGCGGCATGGGAAATTACAAGTGTGGCTGTGTCCTTGGGCTGTTGAAAGATTGCGTGAAACTGCTTATTAACACGCGCACTGTAGAGGGGTATGCCACTAATGTGCACTGGAGGGGGGGCACTTAAGTGCCCTCCCTGAGATCTCCGAAAGTGTGTGATAACTATCAAACTTACTGGGTATGTAGGTGCTATGTAGCATGATCTACATTTGCTAAAATTGCGGTGACCTTAGATAAATATCAGCAGGGTCAAACGAGCTCACAAAAATAAAAATCTGCCCAAATGTCACATTTTGAAGGAATTTGACCACTGTGACGTCACAAGTAACCAGCGATGTGTTAAGAATTGCATCTGGGGATGAAAATAGACATTTGCTTCCGAATGGCGTTTGAATCATCGCGATCCGACTGCTGGTTCCGAAAATATCCCTTCGTTAACCTCGATTCTTGCCGCCATCTTGGATTTCAAATCCATATAACTCAAAAATGTGCTGACCGATTTGCATTTGTCTTGCTTCAAACGATCGTCCATTAGGTTGGCGTCACGCAAACACCACCGCCCTGCTCCGCTTTGTTTTCGAGCTATTCACGAAAAACATGTGGGGGGGGGGGTAAAACAGTGCTCCCCCCTCACCCTGCAGTGCGCGGTATATGCTGTGAATAATCATCATTGATTGATTGATGTGTATTAAACCTTCCATTGATTTATAGCGTCTCTGAATTCAGAATCATACGATTCATACGATTCGATACGGTAGGGTCATACGATTTTCGCGCAGAACCATGTTATTCAGGTTTAAGGTTCAGACTTAATAATCTCAAGCAAGCAAAAGTCGGCCTTTGCAGAGGTAATAGCCATGGTAATAAGAAAATTGAATTTATTGCAGACCCAGGGCGTCATTTTAACCCGCGCTTGACCGGGGTCTTATCCGAACGCCATTGACCGGGAGGGGAGTCCCCTCTCCTTATCTCTGGAACTGATGATCGTAGCGACACGTTCAAGGCGGCGTTCGAAAGCTCTTATTAAGACGCATCTCAAACATACTCGAAGTTTGTGAATTAAGGTCACATATCAGGTCAAGGACTGGTCAAAGGTCAAAATCGAGACATTTAATTGTATAGACCATGCTTTCCATCCAGGGCCTTTGATGGCAATCATGATCACCCGAAATTCCTCAAAGGTCATACCACGCATCCTGCATGAGCAAAAATAATATTTTTGCAAAGGTCAAGGTCGAAATCAGGTCACAAAAGGTCACTATCCGAAAAAGATTCTCGAAAGTCATGCGACACATGTTGTATTGGCTGTTGTATACGTTTAATTCGAAAAAGATAATCATTGCAGCATATGAGGTCATTTAAATGAAGAAAGTGTCAAGCTGAGGCAGGGCTGGTAAAACCAGACTCTATGGTTCTCCGTCCAAATCGAAAGATGAAAAATTGTTCTCCAGCAACATTAATGCAATATATCGCTCATGAAAGCAATATGTATATTTATACCCTGTTAAATCTTGATCGTACATGACAAAATAAAGTTGCAGAAACTCTGATAAGCTACCCTGATAGCTGATGCAATATTACATACATTGTAAAGTAAAAATCCGTTAAGTAGTTTTGTCAGCATCACCATACCACCCTAGTCAGAGTCTCACTATCAGCATGTCTCAGCAGCGGCCGCTGGCGCCTGGCACTCCCACCCCTACCCGTGGCTGGTAAGGGAGCTCATCAGAGCACAGTGGGCCAGATGCCCTCAAGACCGCCGATAAAGCGAAACATCTGTTTTTGATTTTACATGTTTTGAACATGGCACAATACGCAAAAATGGCCGGCACATTCGATGGTGCTGCTTATTTTCGTCCCCAACAAAACAAAATATTACAATTTGCCTCCAAAGTCAACCAATGTCGTAATGTCAATTTATGGTTTTGAAACGGTGACCATATCAGGTAAATTCGTGTTGCTGTTAGCAGGGGCGTGACGCCTATAAACAGACCATTCCGAGTTCTGACTAGTCGGACCACTTTTTGATAATGTGCCGCCCCCGCCTAGCAGGGAATATCTCGGATCGGTTTTACCCACGGGCACCAACTCGATTCTTCCGGAAACTGCAACGGTTCTTAATTTTCAGCTATTTAACGGGAGCCAAGCGGGCCATGGGTAGGGCAATTTTTTGAGTTATGTCGCTAAGCCGTTATTTAACATTGGCAATGGCATTTCTCAACCATATGTTTTAACACAGGTTAAGATGGTTTATAAAATGATGACACTTAAACAATAACTTTGGCAATTTCTGAAAACAAGCTGATGGTGAAGCCAGCCGGCAAACTCAAAGTGTGGCACAGGAGTCGGAGGCGCACAGCCCATGACAAAAATCCCACAACACGGATTAGAAGGCCAAAATCTAACACCAGTCACACCAGATCCAGCCAAAAATACACCTAAACATCAAAACCAGTGAGATGCCCTATTGGGTCGAAATATGAAGCGCTAGATCCCTAATCAGTCAATGTGGAAACACCACCTCACTGAATCTGTACCAGCTTTTTCAAATCAAAATCCGCACCAGCCAGAGCAGGCCCACACCAACAAAATCTTGTCAGATATATGCAATACTTTGCAGTCTGGATGGTGAGTATATACCATTTTTAGATCATACTAAATAGTATGCTCCTATACTGCATGCTGTTATCATAGCATAATATCAGCAGAAAGTGTTTTTTTTTTTTTGGGGGGGGGCTAAAATGGGAAAAGTTGAACTAAACAAAATCAGAATTTCTCTCCCGTCCCAGATTTAAACGCAACTTTCTCAATCAAAGTTAAGCAGACTCAGCAGTGTGGTACCTTAGCCTTGGATTGCGAGACGCACTTCTGACGGGGCTATAATAAGACCCTGGCTAGTAGCACCTCAGAAAGTGAACGAACTCAGAGATCCAGGCAACGTGCACAAGCGAAAATTTCTATGAAGTGAAACGCTCTAGATACGACAAATAGCACTAAAAGCTGGCATGCCCGTCGTGGTAATGCTGGCGCGCCGTCTCGTCGGAAAGGCAAACCAACTGTAGTGAATGACGCAAGTAATTGTGTTCATAAAAGCCACGTGACCAAAGTATAATTGGAGTGAAGCTCGTCTCCGATCCATTGAACTTCGATCGCTTATGAAAAGGGGGACTCCTCGGGCCCTCGGAGGCTAAGGGGGATGGCCACTGCCCCTGCATCTCCATGGCTGGCCAAAACTTGGACTGGACTGCCAAGAGCAGCTGTTAAGGGCCAGGCGGGCTTCTCTCTCCTATCTTCTCTCTTGGGTTGGCTCTTTTTCGGGTCTGGACTGGGGAAGGGGGCTAAGCTGGGAAAAATCGTTTTGAAAGTACCCTCAAAATCACAAAATAACAGATTTATCCCGGATTTGACCCCCCTTTTTATACCGCAGTCTAGCCGCATAGGTTTTTTCTATTGCTTTTTCGGGGTGGTTAAGTCTTCATCTTCACTATTCACTGCTTCGTAATACTACATTCCAATTTCTCGTTTTCTTCTGGTCTTCAGTCCAAATTTGACAAAATTACGGTCACTCAAACATATTAGGTTTACTTGTGCAAGTTATATAGATACCAGCTCGAGCCAAATCTTTCCAAATTTTTTAATTGATTGTAAATTGAAACGTAAAAATGTTTCATAACAGTTGTTAGTTGTTAATACTCAATCCATATCCCTGATTTATTACAAAAAACGTCATTCCGAAAAGTCAAAATGCAATTGCTGATTTACTCACTAAAGTGATTCTTGCGTCGCAGATCGGGCCCTCTCTGGCAATATTTAACTTCGAAAGCAGTTCCACCGAATTTGGCCCTTACGCGCCTAACTATAACAACACAACAAGACGAAGACTAGAGCGTGTGTGCCCTACTATTTCCAAGGCCCTTTATTTCTTACTCGCAGTTGCCACGTGCCACGTGCCCTACCTATTTCTTACCCATCAAGAAGAAATAACGCAGCACTAGGCTCCCACATAGAAAGAAGAACAGTAAGTAGACACACAAAATAGCATAGCACTGCACTTGTAAAATTTGCTGTGGATCCTGTCCAAATTAAATGTAAAATGGTTTTCCTGCTTACTTTGTTAGTGTTAGTGGGTAGGTAAATGTGAATTGTGATAAGTGAGGGGAGGGACTGGCTTCGTCTGCAAGTGCAAGCTAAAATAGCGTAGTGTTGATTGTACATATATATATATATATATATATTATTATATTTATATATATATATATAGTATATATATATTTATGGTATGTGCCCTTTTAAGTGCAACAGTACTACTTGTGGTTGGGTGGGTGATGTATTTAGTTTATTGCATGCCAATCAATGATATATAAATTTGCTATACTTCATGTATTTTATCCCATTGTTTTTACTTTTGCTGCTTTGGCAGAGTAGGTCCTTTCACAGTTTCACAACTTCACAGTACATGCCAAAAAGTGGAAACTTAATCCATATTCCAACCATGGGTGGCTGCGCTAGTGGCTACTGTTAATTCTGGCAAGCATAAGCATAGTGATGTTTAAGCTTCTCTCCTTGTTTTGACTATACTTGCTAGTGCCACTCGACTGGGCGACAATGACTGTGCATGGCGCACATTAGTTCTTGCGCCATAAGTTAAAAAATCTGAAATTTCTGATAAAACCTTACCTGTGCCTTCTTTGGCAAATTTTAACTTATTATCTATGCAAAGGAGCTGCAATTTCTGCAACATATACCTAAGGCCCAAAGTTATTGCTCTGTTTGTCAGGTGTTCTTAAAATTAAGTCGCGCATTTAGTGAAACTAGTGCTATGCTTATTTTCAAAGGTTCAGGCGGGTTGCGGTTTTGTATTATGTGTACGGGACCTAGCCGGGATGGGCGTGTTTCTTTGTCAGCGTGCTAATGGGTTGGGCCAAGTGTTTCCGAACCGTGGGAAATATTCCTGCGCTAGGTGCGCCCTTGACGAGGCGTCGTCCTTATCCCCAGGTAGGTAGAGTAAATGAAATTTTGCTCGACAAAAAGTTGGAATTATACAAATTTGAAGCGTAGCATTGCAATCCCGGCCAGGTGCCACTCCTCCATGTTTAGGTTGCCGCCCTCCCCTCCCCCCCCCCCGATAAAAAAAGTCGGACCATTTTTTTAGTGTCGACGCCCCTGGCTGTAAGTCAGGATAAAGCGATCCCAATTTCCATCATCAAAATAATCTTACCACGGGATGTTTTGGTCCCTCTGCATATGCCAGTCACCGTAAAAAGACACAGCTGTTATTTTTTAATCATTTTCGACTGTGTATTTCGGAGGATTAAATCAAACATCGATTAACAAACACACATAATCGTTTTTCCGGTTTATACTGGACACCGTTTTTTGTTTCGTTCATTTTTATCCTGACACGCTTATGCTGACATTTTTATCCTGACATCAAGCGAGTCAGGATAAATTAAAAAGATTGTTCGGGACGACGAAAATTTTAGTGAACCACAAAAAACCCTTCAAACGCGCATTCTGTGGCTATCTATAAATTCGAATACTTCGAAAATCGCGCTTATCCTGACATTTTGGTAGCATAATTTTGCGCATTAAACACTTCATGCTTACATATTTGCTTCCATATTTTGCAAGGGAAGGAGAGAAAATGGGGTTTCTGTGAATTACTGACAACCGGCCGATGACACATAGTTAATTTCATTGCAATTAAAAATGTCAGGATAAAACCTTTTATGCTGACTTTCACGGATGTCAGTATGAATTGAGCTCTGGACGTCTCCCATCAAAATACACGTGTTCAATTTATTCTGACATTTTTGTTAGTATAAATTGAAATTCTTCGAAAACCGCGTTTATCCTGGCATTTTGTCAGCATAAAAGCAGAAAACGAACACTTGTAAAATAATGAGTAGAGCTACAAAGAAGACCTCCAGACTCCAGCGAAGATTGTGCCGCTCTGCGCCTCCCCAGGACCTTTAGAAAATGGATGCGAAGAAAGTAGCTGCGAATATTTGTGCCAATTCTGTATTTTTTATTTTAGTTCGGTGATACGGACGGACTCCGTTTTTCACAAAATGTAAAAAATAAAATTGTTAAATATCAATCAATAATGCATGTTTCTAGATGAGTTTTGTCTCAGAAACACAGAGCTGTCATATATTTGTTGTATCTTGTCAATAAAAGCCCCCAAAAAAATATTGCAAAATATGCCGTCATAAAAGCACCCTCACAAAAAAAATCCGGGGGGCGCCTTAGCGCCCCCTAGATCCGCGTCTGGGCGCCATATATCCACAAGAGTTGCTGCGCCCTACATCCCCAATCCAGCTCATATTGGACGGCCACAGGCGACAATAGCCAGCCCCTGCCACAGAACTGAGATAGCACGTGCTGCTGCTGCTGCTGCTGTGGACGCGCGGTACGTCAGCAGGCAATGAAATATTACACCCAGTAAGCTTATTGCTCAACATTGCCACCACAAACGAATTATTCCCCGTGTCTAACAGATATCAGTCATACAGATTTACTCTAATTGAAGTTAAGATAATGATTTAGGTCTTCGTATAACCAAGGGCGGATCTAGCAGTGGGATTTTGTGGGACCGAATCCAGTGCCAGCGTAGTTCCACGAAAGGTTATTGACCGGACTGGGATGGGTCACGTGGGGGTAGCAGATAGTAGCAATCAGTTGCCAGAGACGGCTGACTTCTGCTTCAACATGTGAGCTGGTATGGGGGGTGGGTGGGTTGTAAAGTGGGCTGACAGCCGTCCGCTACTGTATGTCCGTTTGGGGAGAGAGGAGAGGAGGGGGCAAATCATGGTTTCAGGACTTTGGCAGGGGAGCATGGTATACTGCAGTGCGACCAACTGCAGACACCAGCGATCCGCACAGAGGCGGGAAGGCGGCGCTTCTTGTACTTCGATTGTGACGGCTTTTAACAGCCTGCCCAGGCTACTATTCTGACCTCAGCCCACCCCAGTTAAGACCGAGCTGCGTAAGCACATCATGCAGACACAAGGGTGATTTAAACATGTGGGATGCATTAGTTAGTTGTTTTAACTCGCGTGCGTGACTGTATGTGTGTGAGTGCGCGTGTGCGAGTATGTCTGCTGACCCGATTCCACTGTTTTACGTCTTATGACCTGCGACCTAGCCCCGCATCGCGTGGATTGGTTGCGTGAAGTAAATACAAATACAAATACAATACAAATACTTGTCACTCTGGATCCACCCTTGCCTGTTAAAGCAAATGCCAAGTAAAATATTTAATTGTTTACTAGCCAGCTGAGAAAAATGACTCTCATTGGCCTGTGTTGAAGCATCGGTTCCGTTTTACCTGGTTTTATATGTCCGTGTTACTGCTCATATTGCCAAGCTATTCATATTGTGTTCTCTCGGTTACTCTGTTTCTCTCTGTTAGAAGCGATTACTGTTGTGGTTTACCTGTATCATTCATCGCTGTATTTGTACTTTTATCGGCGTTTATACAAACAATATTTTATGCTGTTGTTTTTACTGTGCGGCATGTTTCTCCTTCTTGTCTGACCTTCCGGCGTACCATGTGAGAAACACACACACACATATATATATATACTAATAATAAAATATTATATTATTATAATATATAGTATATATACTATATTATATACATATATATAGTGTAAGAGTTGCCAGCAGCTGAGTGCAGGAGTGCTGCGATAGTCTCCGGGGCGGAGGCTGTCAGTCTGCCGAGTATTGTTGACGTCGCGAAGTCGTTGTATCACGCGGAATTGTTGATAAGCGTGAACTGGCGTGTTACGATTGGCGGAGCGGGCGAGTGCGGTGATGACCCCTTATTCTCAGAGGCCCTCCAGGGCGCGTGTTAACATTACGTCGTCAGCTAAGTATGCCACGCTACTTTTATGACGTCACACTTAGGTCGCATATTCCCTTTGTCAAGGTATGGCCTATAGCAGTAGTTCTTAAATGTACCTTTGTACTGTAAAGCTGAATACAAATTGTTAAGTATGATACATTTGCTTGCTATGCATGATGGGAATAAATGAGAAAGACGTAAAAAAAGCATGCAAACCATGAACAAGAGGCATTAACAGTTGAAGAGGCCACCATTCTATTAATCCACGCAGCGATGCAGCGTTTCTCTACCCAAAATTGCATGAAATGACGTCACTTAACGTCATTATCTCCAAAGTACCTACCTACAGCATCATCTTAAAGGGAATGTTTCACATTACCCGCCGCCGGGGCCGGTGCTCGGGCGCCACCTTCCTCGGCCGGGGTGGGGTGTTGAAGACACCCCCCTTCTAACTCGGCTCCTATGGACCTAGACATAATCCAAAAATTACCGTCGAGAGCTCGTCAAAAGGATTTGCGGAAAACTATTTCGTTTGAAAAATTTGCTAGGTCAATATTAGAGTCACCAGAGGTCATCAAAGCGTCAAATCTATTCTCAAAATTTTCCAGGATTTAGACATATCTCCAATATCCCCAAATTATCTCGGAAACTATGATAGCTAGGAGTAATCCATGTAAAGAAGCATAGAGAGCTATTTTTAAATTTGCAATCGCATATAGGGTCCTCAAATTTCATCTCAGGTCAATAGGTGTGGGACTCCAGAGGTCATCAAATGTCAAAAATTAGTTTTTGGTTTAAAATAGTTTTCGCTGAATAGCTTTTTATCTAAAAATTGACACATAACTCAAATTCAACACTATCGGTCCTCTCGTCAACGCTTTGAAACCCATATTACATGATACCTCGTAAAGGTCAACTTCCAAAAATTTGACCTCAGGTCAAGGTCATATTGGTGGACCCAGATAGGATTCATGTTGCATGATGGGGCGACAGACCAGACGACACAAAATACGATGGTGTAATCCTCGTCTCTATCTTCATTATATCAGAAGTTATTAGCAAATCATTGCTTGATGACCTAGATGACCTCAGATGACCTTGTAGAGATCTTTTAGAAACAATCGCACCTAGGTCATTCCAGAATGAGCTAAAAAAACATGATTCGAAAAAATCAGTCTGATCCAATGCATATTTCAGAATAAAGAAGCCATCTGTTTATTTTCCCATTCACTTTATAATGGGAGGTCAGAAATTGACCTGACCTTAGGTCACCGATATTCGAAAAATTCCGAGATTACAAAACTTTAGATAGTCATGCTCTTATTGAAACCCTTGTAAGTACGGAAACCAATCCGCTAAAAACTGTGACTTTGTGGAACACCAAACGTTTTTTTGGAGGTGGGTCACTGTGAACCTAGCCTGGTGACTGACCATTGACCTGACATATTGTCAAAACTTTTTGAAAACTGGACAAAAGATGATCGAACAGTACTGGAAAATTTGGCGGCGCTACGCGCCGCCGTTTTTCCCCGATATCCCAGGAAAAACCTGAGGGTGGGGTGTCTTAAACACCCCCCCCCCGGCCCGGCGCGTTAGCATCGGTTAAATTATATTTGAGTTGAGATGGCCATTTTGCTGGAAATTTGCATTGAAATTAAGTAGTGTAGACTGTAAAATTAAAACACCCACAGAGGTCAATCCGAAAGTAAAATTTGATTTGTCTTTGACATCTGCACAAAATTAAGGCCCTAGTTTATTAGTATCCCTCTTAAAGCCGATGTCGTCATCTCTACTTAATCAAATGTTGATGAAAGTAGACTTGTTTTACATTTGGCTATACATTGGCCATTACACTAGTCATACATATTGCAGCGTGAAGGTTTTCTCTATTTCCCAAAATTCCTTCATATGACGGTCATCAGCCCAAATACTAAAACTTAGTTTTTTCATGAAATTGAGCACTGTTTGTGAGAAACAAATGTTAGAATCGTGTCGCAGCAATTACCTTCATATTTTGCACCACAAGCGGCGTACATTGGACAACTTTCAGAGAAGTGAAACATTCCCTTTAAGTGAAAATTTGTAAGAAGACTTATATTTAACTTGATGCACCACACGGTACTTGAAATTTGACGTTGCTATCTATTATCGTTTTAAAGCAATTTAAAATATACGGGAGAGGGTAAAATTTATTCCCCCGCCACGAACGCTGGCTAAATTTAGGGAACGCCTTTTTATATATCTCATTACCGCAAAACGATTCGCTCTGGGTTTGTGGCCCGACTTGCACGATTTGAACTTGACTTGGATGGTCTGTTACCATTTGTTATTGACTGGGAATTAGGATGGCCTGTGTCCATTTTCCTTTTACTGAGACGATCTGCGAGCGGTGGTGGCGGCCGCAGACAGATCAGATCGAATCAAATCAGATCAAACCAAATCGCTGGGAGGGGAAGACCGTCCCGGGGCGTTGCTGCTCGTAAAGCTTCAGACTATAAATTCCGCCGGCGAACAGGAATAGAGCGATCGGGTGGAGGGGCTAGGTTTCACGCTACGTGCTTCGTCGTTCAGCGAAATAATCTGAGAAGAGAAATCCACCCGAAAAATGGAGCAAGATTATATTTAAAGTCCCTTGGTGTCTTCACACAGTTTGGTCATTGAAAACCTCATATTTGGCACATAACAGAACGCTAGTAACTATCATGTTTATGGTGTAGCTCATGTTCGCAATTTTAAATTAATTGGACTTATTCTACTCACCTGGTAAGGATAACAAATGCGAACAAATGTTAAATGCCTAGAAAACTGGCAATGGGCAGCAAGTGAGGAGACAGCAAGGCGTGCACTTTGGGTGGAGAATGTAGCGTGGCACCCGATGTCACACCAACTTTATCTCGTTGTGGCAAGGCCTAACCAACATTGTTTGTAGTGAAAATATATGGAAGCATCTTGACAGGTTATGCAAAAATAACAAAAATAACACTCGAAAACCCTTTAGCCACACCAACTTTGGAAACGATTATCCACCCATGACGCGTGCTGGCGCTTCACAAACGAATGAAGCTGCAGTTCCTTCCCCCGCATATTTTACATGATGCCTTCTGGAGACGGGACCTGTTTTATTCTCGTCACTCATCCAGTCAAAATAGATTGTTTGCACCGAATTTCACTTGTAGAGCATCTAACCACATTCGTTTGTTTTGTGTATGACAAATGTGTTTGAAGAGCATAACAAAATATCATCTAGCAGGTCTCTAAATTGTGCCGGATAAATTCATCCCTAGTTTACAAACTGAAGTGAGCGTCCTGGTCTTTGACCACTCCAGTTCTCGTTTTCGTGACAACTATCCCGACTTATCACGTCCCACAGTAAGAACGTGATAATCTAAGAGACTAACATCAGTGAGTTTCAACTTCTCACTGTGAGAAGGTGATGATCCCGTCCGGCTACTCACTGTGAGAAGGTGATGATGCCGACAGTGGTAGGATCTGAGCCGAGAGTCCGCCACGTCTCCTTCAGATACTTCTTGTCCTCGTCGGTCAGCTTGGGTTCCTCCTCGGGAGGTGTTGGCGTCAGACCTCCACTGAGCCCTGTCTGCCGACCCCCGGGGGAACCCTGGTGTGACCCGTTCTTCTCCACTGTCAACGTGTCGGTTTTCTCCCTCGAGTGCGTAGCGCCCATGATCAGACGTTTTTTGTCTTTCTCTAAGGGCTCTTTGACGGTTGCGACTCGATATGAAAGTTCAAGCTGGAGGCAGTCCAACAGCCTTGAGATGTGAAGTAGTCGCGGTCAATAGCTATACTTGACAGCATCCACCAGAAGTTTAAAGAAGAGACCAATATTTGCCACGAGTCTCGAATTCACAGACACTCAACACAAAGCTACACAGGCGTCCGCTTTTCCACAGAACACCACCATCACCACGAGCTAGCTGTTCAACCTCACCGTTCAGGCACACCGAACCCTACCTCGTTTTACCCTTGTCTCTGACTTGTTTTACCCTCGTCCCTGGCTCGTTTTGACCTCGTCCCTGGCTCGTTTTGACCTCGTCCCTGGCTCGTTTTGACCTCGTCCCTGACTCGTTTTGACCTCGTGCCTGGCTCGTTTTGACCTCAGCGGCAGGTGACCGTTCCAGCTCCACCGACCGTCGCCGCCACTGAGACACTGCACTCCGTCGCAACCGACGCGGCTCTGCCGTTGCGTCGGTGCCGGCGGTGGAGATTGGTGCCACCCGACGCGCGCAATGACACCGTTCTGTGCAGCCGGCGGAGGCAGGAAATGTTGAATACAAAATCCAGACCCATCATTACTTAGGAAGCCAGAATTGAGATAAAACTAAATTAACATTCTGTATTTTGTTTTGTGAATCGAACATACTTCCTCTTGCTTCCCGGACCTTACATTATGTTTACGAAGTTTTGTCCGGTTACCCTTCCGCTTCCCGGACCAAAGTTCGTAAACATAAAGTTCGTAATGGAAAAAGTTCGTAAGCAAAAGTGTGCTTGATGTAAATTCGTATCGGGATAAAGATTTCGTATGGAATAAAGTTCGACGGCAAAAAACTTAATGGAAAAGGTTTCGTATCCTGGATAAAGGTTCGTTATCAAAAGAGTTCGTAACGGATAAAGTTCGTATGCATTAAGGTTCGATAGCTAAAGTTCCTGTAAAGGGAAAAGAGTTCGTAATGGAAAAGGCTCGTAGCCAAAAGTTCGTCAACGATTATGCTAAGTTCGTATCGCAATAGGTTCGTTATCGGCCAAAGTTCGGAATGGAGCTAAGGTTCGTATCGGATTATATTTGTATGCCACAGAGGTCGAGAACTTGGATAACAGCTGTCATGAGCAACAGGTTCGGTCTCGTATGCTGTAAGTTCGTAAAGGAAAGATCGTATAATATGGAATTCAAAAGTTTGTATGCAACTGGTTTGTACGCGTACTGGAACAAAACAGTTTCTCGTGATAGTAAAGAGGTTCGTCTAAAAGCTAAACTTGCAACGGAAAATGTTAGTAGGCATGCTACTGGATGCTTACACCTTGCTTCGCTCCGCCTCGCTAATGCCGGTAGGAATGGCTGGAGATTTTGATTTGACATATGAGCGCCGTTTCGCGTTAATACTAGATAATGATGGATTGGCTTAGTCGTGGACGTCCCACACCTACGCGGACGTCATTCGGTCAACGTTATACATTACATAATTAATACTATATAAAATTTCGATTTTTTTCGCGACTCGACCGTCCTTCCAGTAGGGTCAGAGTACACGGAGGCCCCAGAAAAATTAGCCCCCCCCTCATATTGGCGCAGCTGGATCGCCAATGATCAGTCCATGTACATTGAACTACGTCTCCTTCCATGGATGTGTGCGCGGGCCAGTTCCTCAAATGACAAAAGCAGAAAGGCCCAGAAAGCCTAGGCCTAATTTGCCAGCTAGGCGGAGATTGTATCTCGGCCAAAGCCGCCAGGATCACCAGTGCACCGACAGCACCGCGCCACGCTGGTGGCGTGTTGACTGTGACGGCTGTGTGTGACGGACTGTGACGGCTCGTCACAGCTGTGAGCACCGCGCCCCGCTTGGTGCATTTTTGACTGTGACGGCTCCGTTAGTGTCACTGTGACGGCTGTGAGCACGCGCCGGCCGGCATGAGCGTGTGACGGGCTGCGTGTGACGGACTGTTATGACTGTTGACAGGGTGCTGACAGCTTGTGAGCACGCGCCCGGCTGGCTGGCGTGTTGACTGTGGATGGCTGCGTGTGGTGGACTGCTGACGGACATGTGCAGCTGTGAGCACCCGGCCGGATGGCGTGGATGACTGTGCGGCTGCGTGTGACGGACTGTGGCGGCTGTGACAGCTGTGAGCACCGCGCCCGTGACTCGTTGGGCGTGTTGGACTGTGCGGAGCCTAGCGTGTGGCGGACTGTGGACGCTTACCAGCTGCTGGAGCAACCGCGCCCCGCTGGTGAGTCTACCGTGCCTTGACTCGTTAGTGACGGCTCCGTGTAGTGGCACTGTAGCGGCTATGACAGCTGTCAGGCTGTATAGCACGGCGCCCGTGGTGGCGTGTTGACTGCTGACGGCTGTGCGTGACGGACAATGTGGACTGGCTGTGAAAGCGTTAGCACCGCGCCCGCTTGGTTGGCTCGTGTTGACCTGTGACTGCTGTCTGTTGACGGACTCGGTGGCAGGCCTATGTGAAGCTAGTCGAGCCCGCGAGCCGCGCAAGTTTCGGCGTTACGGACTCGACTGAGGACGGTCTCGTGGGTGGACTGTGACGGTTATCACTGAATGTGAGAACAGAGCAGCTTCAGCGTAGAAGACTACTTCAAGCACAGACAGTCGGAAGTGGCTGCAGGGCACGCCAGGTATGTGTCTGGCGCTCTGCCAGACTCTCTGGTGCTCTGTGCGCACCCCACATTCGATGTGCTTGCGAACAGCGAGTCACCGCACCATGTGCCTAGAGTGAGGCTGGAAGGGTGCCGCCGCTGCGTTGCGAAACACCGTAGAGCTTCGGCAGACTGCGCGACAGCATACCTGGGTTGCCCTCGCCACATCCGATCTGTCTCGTGCCTTGAGTAGCTTTTACTGACAGGCTGCTCGGTTCTCCTTTCAGCCGCTTGCCATGATCCACCAACTACGCAAGCCGTCACAGTTCATCATCGACTACAGCGCGGCCGCGGTGCTCACAGCTGTCACAGCCGTTATACACGCAAGCTCCAAATCCAGCGTCATCACGCACCGGCCGGCGCGCGGTGCTCACAACTGTCACAGCTGTCACATTCTGTCACCGACAGTCCGTTCACTAGTATCCACGCCACCAGTCGTGGCCGCGGTGCTTACAGGTTGTGACAGCCATCACATTCTCACGACACAGACGTCACAGTCAACACGCCAACGGCAGCGCGGTACTCACAGCTGTCACAAGCCGCCCATTCCGTCAAAAGCGCACAGCCGTCACAGGTCATTCACGCCACCGGCGCGGTGCTCACACGCTGTCACCAGCCGTCACAGTCCGTCACACGACAGCTGTCAGTAGTATCACGCCACCAGCGGTGGTGTGTCAGCTCTACCTCAGCTGTCACAGCCCGCACGTCCGTCACGCGCAGCCGTCAGCAGTCAAACACGCCAACGTCGCGCGCGTTCTTTGCTCACAGCTGGTCACAGCCGCCACCAGTCCGTCTACATGAGTTGTCACAGTCTCCATGTCATCAGCCACCGGCGCGCAGTTGCTCACAGCTGTCACAGCACTCGTGTTCATCAGTCCGTTCACCCAGCCGCAGTCCGTTCACAGTGACACACTCCACCCATGGCGTGGCGCGGTGCTAACAGCCGTCACAGCTGTCATAGCCGCTACAGTCCACTACACGGAGCCGTCACAGTCAACACGCCACCAGCGGGGCGCGGTGCTCACAGCTGTCAAAGCCGTCACAGTCCGCCAGACCGCAATGCCGTCACAGTCAACACGCATTGTCACGGGCCGCGGGATTGCTCACAGCTTGTCACGGCCAGCCACAGTCCGTCACACGCAAGCCGTCACAGGTCATCACGCCACCGGCGCGCGTGCGTCACAGCTGTCACAGCTCTCACAGTCCACTCTACACGCCAGCCATCACACATGTTCAAACGACTGAACCAACGAGCGGGGCGCGGGTAGCTACACTGTCACACCTGTCAACAAGTCACAGTCCGGTCACACGCAGCCGGTCACATCATGCGGCCCGCGCTGGTTGCTCACAGCCGTCACAGTACCACTACAACGGAGCACTCGTTCACAGTCAACATGCCACCAGCGGGGCGCGGCTGCTCACACAGTGCTGCTCGACGGCCGTCACAGGTCGCAACACAGCCGTCGACAGTCACTACGCCCACCAGGTGGCCGCGCGTCCGTGTAGCTGTCGGGATGCAATGGTTGATCCTTGGCGGCTTTGGCCGAGATAACCATCTCGCCTAGCTTGGCAAAATAGGCCTGGGCTTTTCTGGGCCTTTCTGCTTTTGTCATTTGTGAGGAACTAGCCGCACACCATTGGAAGGTAGACGTAAGTTCATGTACATGACTGATCATTGGCGGTATCAAGCCTCCCCAATATGGGGGGGGCTAATTTTTTGCTTTGTGGAGCCTCCGTGTACTTGACCCTGAAGGACGTCGAGTCGCGAAAAAATCGCATTTTTATATAGTAATAAATTATGTAATTGTATAACTTACCGAAACGTCACCGTATGGTGTGACGTCACGTAAAGCCAATCATATTTTTAGTAGATTTCGAACAGGCCTCATGATGTCAATCAAATCTCCATCCATCTACGGCATTACGAGGCGGAGCGAGCAAGGTCGATAAAGCATCCAGTAGGCATCCTACTAACATTTTCCGTTGCAAGCTTTAGCTTTTACGAACTCTTTACTATACGAACTTTTTTCCAGTACGAACCATTGCATACAAACTTTTTCCATTACGATCCTTTTCCTTTACGAACTTCAGCATACGAAGTACGAACCTGTTGCATTACGAGCTTTATCCATTTTCAACCTTTTGGCATACAAATACTTAATCCGATACGAACCTTTTCCATACCGAACTTTTGGCCGATACGGAACCATGGCATACGAACCTTTGCTTACGGAACCATTTCCATTACGAACATTTTCTTATAGAACTTCACATTCTAACCTTATGCATTACGAACTTTATCCGTTCAGAAACTTTTTTTGAATACGACCCTTATCGATACGAACCTTTCCATTACGACTTCCGCCGTTAACGAAACTTATCCCAACGAACCTTATCCGAACGACCCTTTAGTCATACGAACTTTTTGGCTACGAACCCTTTTCGCATTACGAACCTTTCCTTTACGAACTATAGCATTACGAACCTTATGCATTACGAACTATCCGTTACGAACTTTTTGAATACGAACCTTATCCGATACGAACCTTTTCCATTACGAACTTCCGCCGTTACGAACTTTATCCCATACGAACCTTATCCGATACGACCCTTAGCATACGAACTTTTGCTTACGAACCTTTTCCATTACGAACCTTTTCCTTTACGAACTATAGCATACGAACCTTATGCATACGAACTTTATCCGTTACGAACATTTTGAATACGAACCTTATCCGATTACGAACTTTCCATTTACGAAACTTTTGCCGTTACGAACTTACTCCCATTACGAACTTATTTATCCGATACGAACTTAGATACGAATTTTGCTGACGAACTTTTTTCCATTACGAACATTATGTTTACGAACTTTTGTCCGGTTACCCTTCCTCTTAACCCTCACCCGGGTAGGGGGATGCCACCCCCTCGGTTTTTCCCAAATAACTCACGTAGTTTGTAACCGTTCGCAATACATCTTTTAGAATCTTAATTTTGAACAATTTGACACACACCCTGATGATTTCGAACTTTCAACTTTCATGACCCGTGACCAATGACCTGTTTCTCAAGGTCATGTCAGGCGAAACTGGAATCCCGAAGTGTCGATTCTGGACACGTGAAGTTTACGAGTGTTTGACGCTCAGGATCAAATGCAAAGGTGTTTCCAGGTGACAGGTGTGTCTTCTGCTGAGATTGTAACCTCGACTGACTTTTTATAAGGTCAACCGAGGTCACTGACCTCCGATGACCTACGATGATTTTTCGGCTTCTGGCCGATTATAGAACAGTTTTTGACATTTATTTAAAATCTTAGAACAAATTGACAACATAACTATATGTTGTGCTGGGGTTATGCGCTTCCAAAAGGTCAACCGAGGTCACTGACCTTAGATGACCTCAAATGACCTTTTTTAATTTGACCGTTTTAAGGTCATTTTTTGACGCTGATTTCAAATATGGCATGAATTAAGCATATTAACACGCGCACTGGAAGGGGCACTTTTGTGCGCCTCCAACATGTTTTTCGTGAAAATCTTGCAAACAAAGTGGCGCAGGGTGGTAGTGTTTAGGCGACATTTACGGCAACAGAATAGCGAATCGTTTGACGTAACAAAAGTCCAAATCGGTAGATAAATTTTTGAGTTATATGGATTTGAATTAAAACATTGCTGTGAGAATCGAGGTCGGCGAAGCGATATCTTTGGAGCAAACAGTCAGATCGGGATGATTCAACGCCATTTGGTAGCCGATATGAATGTTTATCCCCAAACAGAACTTCAGACACATTGCTGCTGACCTGTGACGTCACAGACCTCAAATCTCCAAAATGGGGATATTTGGCCTGATTTGACCTTCTTTACCTCGTTTGACCCTTAACCCGCGCGGCGTAGGGGTCTCCAGCCGAACGCCGGCGTAGGGGGGGGTAAATTTTACCCCCCTTATCTTCCGAACCAATAACCGGCAGCCGAGACGCGCAAGGTGGGATCAAAAGCTCTCAAAGAAAGAATCGAAGGCATACCTCGAAATGCTCAAATTAGGTCAAATGTCAAAGAGTCAGGCTCTATGGAAGTTCGAGTTAACACATTAGTAATGGCTCATATCGTTTCAATTATAATCTTTGATTAAGAACAATCAATGCACATAAACTATCAAAGGTGTAATACATCTCCATCAAAAGGGAATGTTTCACATTAACATACAGATTTGAGTTGAGATGGC
This sequence comes from Semibalanus balanoides, assembly GCA_014673585.1. Classification (NCBI taxonomy): domain Eukaryota; kingdom Metazoa; phylum Arthropoda; class Thecostraca; order Balanomorpha; family Balanidae; genus Semibalanus; species Semibalanus balanoides. Next base: position 41,638 of record VOPJ01013807.1, read on the forward strand.
CAAGTCTTGTTGGGAATTCCATTGAAAAAGTATTGTAGAATTAAAACACCCACAGAGGTCTAATCAAAAGTAAATTTTAGTTTGGTTTTGACATCTGCAAAAAATAAGGCCCTAGTGTATTAGGGTAGCCTCTTAAAGCGATGTCGTCATCCCTTTTTATCAAATGTTGATGAAAGTAGACTTGTTTTAACATTTGGCTATACATTAGCCATACACTAGTCATAAATATTGCAGCTTGAAGGTTTTTTTTATTTCCAAAAATTCCTTCATATGACGTCATCAGCCCAAATACTAAAACTTAGTTTTTTCCATGAAATTGAGCCACTGTTTGTGAGAACAAATGTCAGAAATCGTGTTCGCAGCACATTACTTTCATATTTTGCACCAAAGCGGCGCACATTGGACAACTTCCAAAAGAAGTGAACACAATTCCCTTTAAGTAAAAGCTGAATTTTGCATGCAAAGGTCAATGGTCAGGTCACAAAGGTCACTCGTCAACGAAGAGCGTCGAAACATCTTGTGACACATGTTTTAGGGGTTATTTTGCACGTAAAAATCGATAGCAACAGACATTTTTACAATTTGACCCCATAAAAGGTCAAGATGTCTTATTAACACAAAAATGGCGTTTATATATCTGTATCAGGTCAAAAAATAAAAAAAAAAGTTTTTTTGAAAAATGACGTCATTACCTACTTATGCTTGGAGAGCAATCAGTCACTGAAAAATGAAGATATCCTTGAATTTGGTTTGGATTTATTACACTTGGTTCTCTCTTTAATTATATTCCGGTTTTGTTAACACCTTGAAAAAATAGATGGGATTTTTTTATTGGGTTCAAAAACCCATAATTTTGAAAATCCGAAATTTCATTTTTGCGTAGAGACATTAAATTTCCATCTCATACAGTCTTGCGATTGCACTTGCTTAAGTTATGTTTTATACGATGCATCAAACAGTTATCGTTATTCAACCCAAAATGGCATGACATGACGTAATCAAAACGTTATTATCTCCCAAAGTTTTGAATTATTTCCGATGATTTTTTTAAGAAGACGTCAAATTGATGCTGGATAAGGTACTGAATTTTTGACGTCGTTATCTGTTACAGTTTTCAAGTTATTGCGGAAATCCGGGAGGGGGGATAATATTTACCCCCCCTCACGCCGCGCGGGTTATGATATTGGCCTAAGGTCACAACAATTCAGAGAATGTAGATTATCATACCACCTATCTACCCTGTAAGTTTGAACATTATATTTTTGCTTACTTTCTGAGATCTCACGGAGTGGGGGGGGGGGGGGCACTAAAGTGCCCTCTCTCCTGGGCGTATTAGTGGTATACCCCTTTCCAGTGCGCGTGTGAAGATGTTCCTTTACCATTTTGGCTCGATCATTATTCAATTTCCACACATTTACAATTTGTGACATTTTGGTCTTTGACATGACCTCAGAGGTCCGCTATTAACCCAAAACCTAAAAATAACATTTCAATGGCTTCCTCTCGTCACAAGCACTACGCTCGTTTTTTAATCGAAGCTCAATTAGTGGCGAAACGCACGGGGGTCGTACCCCTCCCCCGTACCCGGACTCGCAGTGATTTTGCCCGGGCGATGGTTTAACATTGCATTCCATGTTTTGATATGCTGGAAATATTGTATTTGCGGAAATGGTTTATTGTTGTGCATCAAATAAAATCACAAATTGAATATAATCAAAACCCCGGAAAACAAATTGGAAAAAACATGGACGATGCCCAAACCAGATTTCAAACAATATATTTCGTTTTTAACAAAATATGGCTCCATATATACCTATGTTGGGTCTGGATTATAGCAGTATCGCTAAATTCGGTTTGACAATGGCCTGTGGCCGAAAATTCATTCTAACCTAATGTAATATTTCGCCTCTCTTGTTTGCCACGATAAAAATGTAATTTGCATTCATTTGCTGCATTGTATTACATTGTACCTTTTAGGTAGGATATAGACAGGGGCGTCGCCACGGATTTTTTACTAGGGGGACGCAGTCACAGTCGTAGTCAAAAGCAAAAGTTGTTGACCGGGGACCAGCAGGCCGCTAGCGAGAAGATGTTAATCGGGGGGGGGGGGTCAGGAGTCGTGTAGCCATCCACTAATGCAGGGCCGAGTTGCAATGGTACACACTAAGGCTTGAACTATTTGTGCTCTGATAAGTGTATTTCGAAGAGTTGATAGATACAACTATAATTCTTTAGAAAGCGCATACGGAAGAGCTTCATTACAAGCTAGGTTACAACTTTTAAATTGGTTTGGACTTTCGACGCAATACGCCAAAACAATTTTGCTGCTTTGCGGCAGGGCCAGCTACCACGACTGGCATCGCCCCTGATATACGACCCGCCATCTGCCGGGAAGTGACAAAGCTGCTTACTACGTCCTGCACAACCGTACTACTATAAACCCTAGCCCGAGGCAGGACCGGCCGGTAATCACGTCCCGCACACGGCAACTAAACACACTAGTCGGGGGGCAGGATTGGGTGGGCCAGGAAGGAACTGCACCACAGTACTAAGCATACCTAGCCGGGGCAGACTGGACGGGAGGGAGAGGCAGCTAGATTCATTCCACGTGCTGAGCCGCGCGGGTATGAATAACTATGGTTGAGGTTAGGGTTTTTAAGCATACATGTTTGAGAGACAGAACTGCTACTGTAAATTGTCATGGTCTGCTGAGTGTCATGATTGAAGACTCAAGAGTAGCTCACGTGCTTGATCTCTGGGTTACTGAGAGCGAGGCGACAGCGACAGCGACAGAGACAGAGACAGAGACAGAAAAAAGAGAGATATCGGAGCATCGGTGACCTAAGGTCAGGTCAATTTCCTGACCTCCCCATTATAAGTGAACGGGAAAATAAACACATGCTTCCTATTCCGAAAATATATATTGGATCAGGCTAGTTATTTCAGGGTCATGCTATTTTAGCTCATTCTGGATGATGAAGGTATAATTGTTGCTCAGTGATCTGTCCGATCTCTACAAGGTCATCTGAGGTCATCAGCAATGTTTTGATGACAACTCTTGATATAAAAGAGACAGAGACGAGCGGTTGACACCACTGTGTTCATTCCGTCTGGCCGCGTCGCCCAATATGCAGGATGACCTACCTGGATCGACAAATAACCTTGGCCTGAGGTCAAATTTTAGAAAATGACCTTACCAGGTCACCATGTATATCTGTCAAAGCGCCTCGACAAGACAAACAGGATGGTGTTAAAATAGTGGCTCTATCGTTTTTAAATAAAAAGTTATTTGGTGAAAAACAAATTCTACACAAAACTGCATATTTTACCTTCGCTTACCTATGGAGCATAAACTTTTGACTGAGCTCAATTTTGAGAACACCTGTTGGGATTTTATTTGTAATGAGCTTTCGTTTTTTCGATTGTTCCTAGCTATCATAGTTCACGAGATATACGGAGGTTGTTCGAAGCAAAGTCCAAAAGCTGTGAAATTTGACCTTTGATAACCTCAAGCGACCTCAATATTAACCTTAGCTAAAAATGATCGCTGTAACTCCTAATTTACATGTTGCGAGCTTTCGAACGATTTTTCTACCCATTTTTGTTTCGAACTAGAGGGGAAGGGTCATTTTGACCCCCCCCCCCCACCATGGCGAAGTTGTAGCGGAGGCCCACCAGGGCGTGGGTTAAAGGGAATAGTTCACCTTTAACATAGGGTTTTGAGTTGAGATAGCCAAGTTGTGGTGCATGCTCGAAATGACTTGTGACGCTTTCACATTTTCCAGACCTCATTAATTATTTAATATTCAGTCCTAAGAGTCGGACGCGGTATCCCGGTAACATCCATCGCTGATTGGCTGATTTTGGCCGAGTTGACGTAGTTATGACGCCAGATGCGTAGACTTGGGGATAAGTGTAAGTGCTGGGCAAATCCATACTGTTTCAGTACCTTATTATTTTTATTGCAAGAATACACTTTGTTAGGTCAGGTCAGGCCAATAGTGATTTTGATTGTTTAAATCTTCTAATAAAATATTTTTTCTAAACAACGTCCGTAGGTATGCGTAGCGTTCAGTGCTGGCCTGAACGTTCCAGGCTTCGCGTACAAATTGTTTATCTTTCCCCTCCCCAACTCACCGAACGCCCCACCTCGTACCAGTGCACGCGCGTGCCGCTGTTTGATTGCCGCGCGCGCGCAGCGCCCGCCCTGAGTGATAGGAGCCCGCCCGGCGAGAACCGGGTACGCCAAGTGACGTGTAGACCGTACAATGGACCTTGTGACACATAATCCAGACGGACGCCCCAGAGCACGTGTGGGGCTTTCTTAGCCTGCTACTCTGTCCCTCTGGCCCTACCCTGGGCTTCAGTAACAGCCAAGCTTAAGCCGTTACCGTTACGCCGGGAGCCAGAAGCTAGTCCACCTGCTGACGGCTGCCACCCGCACAGCAGGCTGCATCTTCGCATGGTGGTTACAGTGTAGAAAGCTCGCCAGCCAACTCGGTAAGGTTTAGCGCACCCCGGGACCTTAACGTGACCTCCCGGGGTCACGATAAAAGGCCTCATTGCAGGTCACGCCTTTTGGCGCAACTTGCCGTTCTTTCCCTCCCTGATTCCTTCATGACCGTCTCGTTCATGACTCAACTCAACGCCACTGAAACATCTGTCTGAGCCAACACAACACATTTATTAAACAACATTTAACAAACCTTCGACAAGCCGTACTCTTTAACCCCAGACCTGATTCACGACGTACCTCTGATCCAAAACGAATATCTCCCACGTAGCCTAAACAGAGTAATACCGCCAAAGCATTGGACCCCAATCAGGGGCCCTTTGAAGGGACCGCGCCAGGCTAAACCAGTCTCAAACCTGTTCCTCTCGCACCTTCACCGGAGAGTCCCACCTCTCTCTCCCGCGAGCGGCAGACTGCGTTCTCTTCCGGAGGCTAACGACCGCCTCCTCACGCCGGCCGACCAATCGGCTCATTCCCCGTCGGGCACGTGCGTCACACTCTCCCATGGCCCGGACCGACACGTCCAGTTTCTCGAACCACTCGCGTCGACCACGATACGTCACTGTTTCCACATAATTCCCACTACACCGGGGGCGGTTTAAATTCCCTTACTCTGGTAGGGGAGGAATTTATAGTGATAGCTACCCTTGAAACACCCTATGCAATTTGAATCCCTTTTACGTTTTATCTAACACTTTTAGTAACATCGTATCATTTAACAATATGCATCCTAACGCCTAATTTTGACAGTGCTAATGCAATGTTGGCCTTTTTTATACATATACATACAACTTGTAGTTCTCGGAGCAACCAGCGGGGAACAGCTCGGCCCCGGGCAAATCTGCTGACTCCTCTCTTGCATTGAGGTGTCAGCAACTGTCTACACCGAGCAGCCCGCTGGTGTCGCCGCAAATGGCCTGGAGCCTGATTCCTTTCGTGACCAAGCTTCCCTAGCCGCGCGTGGCATGGCCCCGTATTCGTGAAGATCTCGTTGTCTTCTCCCGTTTGACGACCGTGACGGCTTCTCATCTTGTCCTTTCCGCTCGCGTGACGATCCTGTACTGCTTCTGCCTTCTTATCCCGCTACGATTCCTTCGCGATTCTTCTTATCGATCATCCATCCGCGGCGGTGGCTCTATTAGCCTCTATTCTAACTTGTCTCCTTATCATCCATCCGCGGCGGTGGCTCCATTAGCCTCTATTCTAACTTGTATTCTCTGTCTCCTTTCATCTCGTTTCTTCGCACTTCCGGTTGTGCCCCGCGCTGCTGACGGTTCAGCTTTCTAGTTCCTTCCCTCGATCCATTCGTCCTCTTCAGCTACCCTCGTCGCCAGGTGATCTCAATTCGCGCGCTGCTGTTCGGTCTTCCCTTACCGCTATTACACTAAGGTCCATGTTCTCTTCTTTTAAAACACAACCAAGTATTGTTAGGTCGTTATCGACCACCTGTTGTTCGTCTTGTGTTGCGGCGACAGGTTTCGATGCCCATCTGCAATGATATGAAAAGATTTCAGCGGTATGACTGTTCGCAACACCCTTTATTTACTTTACATTCCAATATACATACATACAGTTATATTCAGATTAATAGTCAGTAACGTTAAATTTTTATAATGTAGAATGGCCGGTTAGTAATGGGATTGATCTGTGACCTTTCAACTTGAACTCGTCAATAATATTGATTTACTGGTTGTAATGCGATGTGGTTTTCATTTGAATTTGCAAGTTTGAATTAAGGGAGGTGCAAAATGTTATTATTTTTACGGCAAAATAAGGTATATCGTTTAAGTGTTTTATTGTTTGGGAAAATTAATATTAGTTGCGCGAGCAATATTACCGAAAAATTGAAGTATGTCTTCCTTTTAGAAAAAAAAAATGTATTTAAAAAATATAAAAAAATATAAAAAAAAATTGTGAAATTGTCAAAATTTTGAGAATTAAACTTCATGTAGTATCACTTGAAGTCAAATCCTACAGCATTGCAGTATGTTGCATGTCATCTTAGAATTAAACCTTATGTTGTATCAATTGAAACGTCCAGATCCATCCAGGTGCCCGGTTTGTAGTTCGTGTTGTGTGAACAGATGGTCGCAGTATGTCGTTTTCGAGACCGTCGTCTGTGAGTTGTCTGGCTCTTGTCCTTATGAGTATCAGCTGGGCGATCTGGGATCCTGCTCGGCGGCCTGCGTTGTTTTATCAGCAGCCGATCTCCTGTGCTACGCTCGGGTCTGCTGGTTTAGAAGTAGCCTGTCGCGTTGACAGTGACGGTAACAGTGTCAGCGTCGTAAAACTTTCGTCTAAATTCTGCCGACCAACAGGAATTGTACGATCGGGTGGTGGGGTCAGGCTGCGCAACAAGCTCTGGCTTAGCTGTGAGTCCTGACCTCGGAAATCCAATCCTACAAAACATTGACTAAATTTCTTAAAAAAAAAAAAAAAAAAAAAAAGCGTCAGTGTCAGTGTCAGTGTCAGTATCAGATAAGGTCAGTTATCGGGATCGGATCATGGCGTTGGTATCGGTGTAGGTGTCGGCGTCGGTGTCGCCTATCGGCTACGGTCATCGGTTCGTTTCGGTATCGGCATCGTATCGCTATCGGTATCGGATATCGGTATCGGTATCGGTATCGGTATCGGTATCGGTATCGGTATCGGTATCGGTGTCGGTGTCGGTGTCGGTGTCAGTGTCGGTGTCGGTGATGGTGTCGCGTGTCGGTCTCGGATTTGGTATCGGTATCGTTATCGGCGTCGGTGTCGGTGTCGCGTGTTGGTATCGGAGTCGGTATCGTTGTCAGTATCGGTATCGGTATCGGTATCGGCACCGGTATTGGTGTCGGTAGCGGTGTCAGTGTCGGTGTCTGCCTCGGTGTATCGGCGTGTTGACGCGTCTGACTCAGACGCAGGGTGGCCTGTTGGCGGTGGCAGCGGCGGCGGCGTGCCTCGGGCGTTGGCGGTGGTGGCGGTGGACTTGGGCGGCGCGGCGGCGTGCGGCTGGTGGCGGTGGCGGTGGCGGCCGGTGGGATGAGGCGGTTGAGTGGGACGTAGGGCAGACGGAATGTATCTCGTGCGCGGCCTGGACCCAGTGGCGTTTAGACGGCTGATGCGTCGTCGGCGTCCTGTAGTCGTGAGGGGCGTTGGGTCGCCACGTGGTTGTGACTAATTCAAACACGGCGTCCCGCTCAGGCGATTTGGCCTTGGTAACGACAACGGTTTGCTGGTTCTCTGAACTGCGTTCGATATCGTGTCCCTGGAGATACCGACCTGACAGGGGCTCTGAAGTCTGAACGCTGTGTCGACACATTCCAGACTCCTACGGACTGCTTCTTTTTATTCGACTTGAGGGTGCTACATAGCTAGTTTTTTGAAATCTCAGGCCAGTTTAATGATGATTTAAAGTTGGCGTATACGTTAACAATTCTTCTCAACTTGGATTGATTCATATTATTTTCCCATATGCATTATCCTACAGGGTTTGATTGTAACCTATTAATTGAATACCATTTAATATCAGCTCATCGAATCGCTCGTGAAAAGCATCTAGCAGCCTTTTATCAAAAGGCGGTGCAGAGCTAACATTCAAAGTTTTTAGACTGATAATACTTATAAAAATTAACGATAATAACTTCGCTTATTTCTAAAGCACTGGTCGGTCAAGCCTTAAGATCAACATTTTGTCGTAAATGGTAACTAATCGAACAAAGTTGTTGTTTGGAGATGTCACAATGGCAACGCGCGCTTTCTAGTTTGGTCATAACAAGCATGGTTTGAACACATGTCTCATCTTTGACCTTTATATTTAACTGGTATCCTTTTCACTTTAAGCACAGATAAAACAATTATGCGTGCAAATTTGTGGTTTGCTTGATGCAACGTCTTGAGCATCATCACTTAAATTCGGAACACATAGTGAGCCTTTTAGTAATTATCTTATGTCAAAAACGTTTGTGCCTAGGCTGGCCGCTTAAGCAACGACACGCTGTGAATCAATAAAGGGCGATTTGAATAATATTGCTTAACGTTTCATTTCGTGTGACTCATAAAACTGGCCAGTTGTATGAGGCATACGTGGTGATTGTAACGTGTTGCGAACTTCACTTGGCCAAGTGCTTCACATTTGAGAAACATTTGATATTTCATAACAGATGATTGCAGCCAAAACATTTAACTCTTTTAGCGATACCACTTTTTTTACATCATTGTTATTTTCTATTTATGCTTTAAGCAGAATACTTTATTTTGTTCGATGACTTAAAACGATTGAATTTGTTCGTTAATAGTCTTGACCTCAGGTCATGACCAAGGTGTCACTAAGTTTTAACTTGAAATTCAAATCACTGATTTGAACACGGGTCACTTACGTATTTAAGTTTAAATTGATGAATACCAATTTAAATAATGATTATAATGGGTTTTATAAAGATCCAGAAAACACCTGCTTACCACGTAAATTAACTGCGGTGCTTGTTACATTACTTTATATTGACTTGTANGGTCACGTCAACTGGCTTCATTTGCCCGTCACATTTTAATGCGTGACCAGCCGAAACTCCCTGTATCCCGGACATCCCATATCCGTCCCGAATTCCTCTCCAAGCCACTCGAAACATATCGTTTGAGCCAACATAACATATGTATTTAACACCATGCCTAAATAGGTTTCCAAACGAACTGGTTACGAATCTAATAGCAATTCACAAACCCTCATGCAAAGCAAATCCCTGATCCCAATTCGGGGCCCACAGGGACCCCCCCTTCCAGGTCTTACCTCCCTTTCATGTCTTCCGTGGCCGAGCCCCTCACCCCTCTCATGTCCGTGGCGAGCTGCGCTCTCCCGGCGTTTAGTCTCCGCCCCCTTAACACTGGCCGCCCAATCATCTCTTTTGCCCACCGGGCAATCGCGTCACACTTCGCGGCGCGTCATCTGGCTCGGACTGGCACGTCCCACGACACTCACCCTCCCACAACCAGCATAATTCCGGCCTTTCACCGGGGCAGTGTTAAATTCCGTTACTTTCCGGGGGTGGCACTTGACATTTTCCACTATTCATTTTTATATATACCCTCTAATACCTAATTTTTAACATCATAATGCAAATGTTGGGCAAACTTTTATAACATATTCATACGATTTGTAGTTCTCGTGAGCAACCAGCGGGAACATGCTCGGCGGCAAATCTGCCGCCTCTCTGCATTGGGGAGGCGTCAGCATACTGTCTACACGCGAGCAGCCCGCTGGTGTCGCCGCAAATGGCCTGTGAGCCTGGGTCCTCGCTGACGCAGCTCCCTACCGCGCGTGGCACTGACCCCCGTAGTCGTGAAGACCTTGGTGTCAATCTCGTGTGACGATCTCGATGGCTTGTCGTCTCTCTGCCTCTGGCGCCTACGCACATCAGCGCGACGACGGCATTCGCGACCCTTTTTCTCTTCTTTGGTCAATGTCTTCCGTGACTTCTTTCCTCATATCCTCTCTCGACTTTGTCCGCGGCTGCGACGATTTGTCTCTGTGACCCCTTTCTGTAATTCTTCCCGCCGCGGCGACGATTCCTTGCGATTTGCGCTGAGAATCTCTCTCACGCGCGTTCGCAACGATTCTCTTGATTCTGTCCCATATCCTCTCCGCGCGATCCTTCTCCCCTCTTCTCACTTCCGCGCCGGCAGCTCCGTCTTGGAAGCCTCTAACTATTTCCTTTACTCTCTCTCTCTCTCTGTTTCATGTCCACTCGTTTCTCTTAGACTTTACGCGCCGTATCTGTCCCCTATCACTTTTTTATCGTCTTGCATGATGCGGCGACAGGTTCCGTGGCATATCTGCAAGCATATGAGAGATTTCAAGCGACACATCTGTTCCACTGTTTCAATTTTCTCATCCCTCTCACCTTCTTAGTTAAAGAGTACATGAACGCACTATTTGTTCATTGTACATACATGATACAATTTTACATACACACAAATTCAGAGAACAAATGGATTTAATATTTAATTAACTAATGCTTATTGTTTTATCGAAAAATAGAATTGATCTGTGACCTGGCAATCTGAGTACATTCCTGTGTTATTTTATGTTGTAAAGTAATCTTGTTCTAATTGATTAACTGGTTTGCGTTTTGGGGGCTGAAAACCAGGTTGGTTGTAATTCTGTCGTACCATTGGCTGAACTCCTATGACGTCATAGGATCGAAATGTCTGATTAATTGTTGAGTACTTGTTAAAAGAAGTGTTCGTTGCTTCAGTTTTATAGTGTGCTGGGTGTTGGGTGCTTGTGTTTTTAACGGTACTGTTTAATGAGTGGACAGTTAGCAGAATGGTAAATTTTATGTCTGTTCTCGTTTAATTTTTAAATCGTATTAATTTGTCAATAACGTTGATGAATTCATACATGTAGGTATCTCTTGCCTGTTTCAATTCACCTGCGTCATTTTTGGCGCTGTTGAGTCAATTGTCTAGCCCATGCGGTATCGGTATCGGTGTCGGTATTGGTGTCAGCGTCGGCCTCGGTGTCGGTGTCGGTGTTAATGTCAGTGTTCGTGTTCGTGTCAACGTCGGTGTCGGTGTCGGTAGTGGTGTCATTGTTCGCGTCAATGTCCGTGTCCGTGTCCGCGTCCTTGTCCGTGTCCGCGTCCTTGTCCGTGTCCGTGAACGTGTCCTTATCCGTGTCTGTGTACGTGTCCTTGTCCGTGTCCGTATTCGTGTCCGTGTTGGTGTTCGTGTTCGTGTCCGTGCCCGTATTCGTGTTTGTGTTCGTGTCCGTGTTGGTGTTCGTGTCCGTGTTCGTGTAGTTGGAGTCGGAGTCGGTATCGTTGTCAGTATCGGTATCGGTATCGGAATCGGTATCGGTATCGGTATCGGCGTCGGTGTCGCGTGTTGGTATCGGAGTCGGTATCGGTATCGGAATCGGTGTTGTTATCGGAATCGTTTGCGGTGTCAGTGTTGGTGTCGGTGTCGGTGTCGGTATCGGTATCGGTGTCGTTGACGGTTGCGTCGTCGGTGCCGGTGCCGGTGCCGGTGCCGGTGCCGGTGCCGGTGCCGGTGCCGGTGCCGGTGCCGGTGCCGGGTGTCTGGGTGGTCGGTGTCGGTGTCGGTGTCGTGTCGAAGGCCAGCGTCGGCGTCGGTGTCGGTGTCGGTGTCGGTGTCGGTGTCGGTGTCGGTGTCGGTGTCGGTGTCGGTGTCGGTGACGGTATCGGTATCGGTGTCGGTGTCGGTGTCGGCCTTGGTGTCGGCCTCGGTGTCGGTGTCGGCGTTGATGTCAGTGCTCAGATTCTGAGTCCGAGTCCGACTCAGTGTTAGAGTCAGCATCAGTAACGTCTATAACATAGCCCAGATCACAAACTGGTAGAAACCGGTTTAACTCAGACGCGGTGTTCTGTGCGGCGGGCGGCAGTGGTGGACGGCGCCGGCGCGGTGCTTTATCGGGCGAGTCTTTATTCGATTATCCGTGGAACGCAAGAACTGCGGGCAGCTGGCCGCTGGACGGAGGGCACTGTTTACATGATTTTGTCGGCTGGCCCGGCTGGGGCAGGGGAGGGGACACGCAGCGGCTCGGTGGCGGGTGGTGTGACAGCGACCACGCGGTTAACGCTGGCAGCTACACGCGGTGCCCGGTGGCCTGCGGCTGGTGGTGGTTTTAAATTTTGCTGTACGAACAGCCAGTGGCTTGCGAAAGTATGACCACGTTTCTCGATCCAGGCCAGACTGGGATGGACCGACATTTGAAGAATGATCGCGATGCGCGACGCGCAAGCGCATCTACTGCAGATGTGAACGAGAATAGTTCGCAACAAATCAAGTCTCTGATCGAGAACACAGCACAGGTGTCGAGAGGCAGACTCGCTCCACCGCGACGAGCTGTCCTCAGATACCAGATGCCGACTCCAGGCCACAAAGCATGTTGTTCCCCAACCGAGCGTGACGACATGGAATGGCCTGCCTCGTGACTGCGATGTGGAAGATGCAGCGCTCAAAAAAGAACACTACACAATTGCTTGGTGACAATAGAAATGCCACGAGGAAATTCCATAATTTCTTTTGGAAATTTAAATTCATGTCATCCTTCTACATTGTATTGTGTGAAGTGTGTGTGTATTGTGGGTGTGGTGTGTGTGTGTGTGTGTGTGTTTGTGCCAGAGGTGTGGAAGAGCATTTATGGGGAAAACACTAAGAACAGCAATATCGTGGTGGCAGCGGCGGATGAGATGCTCTGGACAGGGCGCCACGTGGTACGGGCCCGTAGGCGACAGCGGCCGTCGAGCGGTGGACATGGGGCAGCGGCAGTGGCGGCGGCCGGTGCGATGAGATGTCTCTGGACGAGTCGGCGCTAAGGCGGGGAGGGTAGTGGTTGGGATTTAGAGCTGGCAATTTCCCGCAAATCGAAACCGGCGCCGTGTTTGATATTGCATTGACGCCCAACATATGACAAAATGACAGTGTTATTTTGGGCAATTATCTCACGCTTGTTTAGTCTCGTTGCATAGTTGAAAATGCTTACAATTACTGTAAATTCTCGTATTTAAATTTATTTTTAGCGCATCGATCTAGAATTGATTTGTTTTAATTTAGGAATGTCTCGTATCTCTACATGCTATCTATATTTGACCGTTAATCATGTATTTAATCTCAAAAGACAGCCAACGTTGATTTCGTTGCTTTGATTTAAGTCTGTTACGTCATATAATGGTTTCTGTGTCTCTAGACCAAATGTGACGATTCAAATACAGCTCTCACCCAGGCGATTCGGCCATGGTTACGAAGACGGGGCTGGTTCGCTGACCGGCGGTCAGGCGTCCTGGAAATTCCGTTGGAATTCGAAGGGCCACAGTTGGTTTCTTCAAAAGCCACCTTGACTGAACGAAAGACTGAGTTTCTTGACGGACACTGTCTCAGACGCCAGCCTATGCGCTCCTGTGATTTCTGAGCTAGGTCGGGACGTGTGGGGAAATTTACCAGTTGATCTGTTCTTAGCAAAAGTGGTAAGGAATTGATGATTACGAGGCGCAAATTGCTGGATCTACTATGATTCGAAGCTTAACACATAAGTTTGACACTGACATTTATTTTTAGTATTTTCCGTCCGTAAGTTCAAAATCACGTACTTTGCGTTCATAATGGTTTTGGTTGGGGTTTTAATATTATTTCTAAACGGTAGAGGGTTCAAATTAAGTACGACGAGTTCTATCTTCTCTATGCTCAAAGTGTAATGAATCGTGCATTGGGACGTTTGCACGACTCTTACGCTTGGTGTCATAATCTACGTTACGCATTCACGTGTGTCCAATACATTATGCGATTTCTAAATAACCTCTCGCCATTCTATCTTAACCTGAATTATTCTATCGCATAAATATAATTTTAAACCAACCTTTGGCTGTATTGCACTTGTTTTTTCCCATTTCCATGACACAGCAAAATACATGTTTTCGATACTGTTTTTAAGGAAAATACTATTTTTTGTTTCGTTTTGTTCTGACAGTGTATTGGCTATTTGTCTTTCTTTAAGAATTATTTCCAGCGATTAGATGACCGATGGCACCCCAAGTTTTTGCTTTTCCATCATTGACGGAACGGGTCCTATTAATTTATTTGGCCAACGTCTTGACCTCAGGTCATGACACATAAGATACTATCTCTTAATTTTAAACTCATATCACCGATTTGAACACGGGTTACTTACGTGTTTAAGTTTAAATTGATGTATACCAATGTTTAAATAATGATTATATTTGGGTTTAATGAAGATCATTAAACCCCTGCTTATTACGTGATTGAACTTCGGTGATTTTATATTACGTTAACTTGACGTGTTAAGTGCGTCGCCTTCTGCAGCGAACCAATGCATCTTTACAGTTTGACGGACAATCGTAATCATTTGGAAGCTGTAACCTCGAACGGATTTGAATACAATTTCTTTGACTTCAATACTAAAAGGATTTAATAACGTATAAGGTGGTGAACACATTCGACAGCGACATACAATGTTCAAATTTGATATTCCTCGGGAACTTGAGCGTGTATTTATATTCCACTTAATCTATGATTAATATTTCCAGCCCTAGAGATTTTGTGTTTCCAGCCATCACAATTCGCCCTTTAAAGCGTTAAGTTCAGGGCATGGTAATGTAAATTCGGTCTGGCGGCGCTCGGGCAGCGTTGCTGCGGCAACCCAACTGACTGGCGATCTAGTCGGCGGCGGTGGCCTGCGGCCGGCGGACGGAGTCGGGCCGGAGCGGCGGGTCGGAAGCCCGCGGCGTCGGGCCGGTGCGTAAACATGGCTTGACACGGAGCCGGGGAGCGTACGGGAGCGGGGCGGGGAGGGTACGGTGGCGGAAAGCCTTGACTCGGGCGGCGCGGCGGGCGGTGGCGCTCGGCGGAGGCGACGGCGGTCGCGGCGGCAGGAATGCGGAGTGCTGCAGGGCATAGCGGCGGAGCGGCGCATGGCCAGAGCGGTGGAGCGGCGGCCGGTTAGAGGACGACTGCGCAAATGCGGACCTCGGAGCGGCGGAGGCTGAGCGGCCGGTGCGATGAAAAAGTACAGCGCGTATGGGGAAGTGTTGGACGGCTAGCGACTCGGCTAGCGACTGAGCACGTGGTGAACCAACGCGCGGGAAACGGATGTCAGGTTACCCTTATAACATGGCGTAGCCAATTTAGAGCTGCCTTTATTTTGGACAATGCCGGTACGGTATATATATTTAAGCTTAAATATTTTTTTGTAAAATTGAAGTAACATCATTATCCAAACATTATTAATTTTATTTTAATAAAACTGTAAGGTATTTTCCAAGTCGAGGCTTTGCATGAGTATTACATATACGGTTTCACACCTTGCCCCGGGGAAATCCACCCTCTGGTAACTGATCTTCTTGGCACACTGGTTACATAATGTCGCGTCTTCAAGCCCATTTGGCTGAAGTATGAACTAACATCATTTACCATGCGTGGCTTAGATAAGCCGATAACGGTGCTTTGAAAGGCAAACGATTCGTCATCAATGTTAAAGTGACGTACATAAATGGTTTTGTGGTTCGAATAGCCAACCTATTAAATGGTTTAAAATGGTCAACATTTTAGTTAAAAACACATTGTCATTTAACGAGACTATGCCTGCAGCAATAAGTTCTAAGGCCACAGATAGGATTTTGATACCTTTTCTTAAGGATTTCTTTAGGCATTAGATTTAAATCATAGATTGTTAGACAAACAATTAGGCGAATTAACGCCTTGTAACTTGCCTTTTAATGCGTCCCTCAGCGTCTGAAGTGGTCTCATGATGTTTTTGGAGCCTAGTCGTCCTTTGGGTGACTTCTGACGCATCTTCGTTTTCCTTCTGAAAATAAAATTTAGAGCAGTAACTGGCTCTTTTGGAGACACGGATGAATACACACAATTAAACACATTTTGACCGTGAACGGTCTAGCATATCTCTTGAAAAGATATTAGTTACTTTTTCCCATTTCATACACCCTTTTGACTGTAAATGGTCACTCAATTATAATCAGAAACGACATTTCGTCACTCTCTTAGAAGCTTTCAACAACGTTCTACCGCAGATTCTTACGCGTTCAAAGATTGGTCTGACTTGTTTCCGGACAAACAATCATTTTTCACGGATAAATAATTTTTGAAATACACACATATGTTATGCGTAATTATCTGGGAGGGAATGATTGAGGATAAGCGACTTCAAGGCTTTAGATCAAGCGAGTCCTTTCCGTGCAAGAACTTGGCACACGCTTAATACGTCTAATGCTATAACCAAGACTGCGACTTAATCACGGGAGGCATGTCCGCAGAATTGTCAACACACATCACTCAAAGAAGTTTGCATTCTCCAGAAGATGAATGAGGAATAAATGACTTCAAGATCTTTAGATCAAAGAGTCCTTTCGGCAAGAACTTCGCGCACGCTTAATACGTCTAATGCTTATCACCACAGACTGCGACTTAATCACGGGAGGCATGTCCCGCAGATTGTCAACACACATCACTCAAATAACAGCGTTAAGAGCCTGAGTCTGATGTAGAGGCCATGTTTTGGCGACGATTAAACGGCCCTCAGTAACCCCATGCGTTTATTACTAGAGGTAATCAATTCTACACTTGCTCTGACTCAAAAATCCGACATTATACGTTTCTAAATTTTAAGCTTCTCCGGCCGATGCACCATTATGATGGGACTTTTGGTAGCAATGTACCCTGCCAATGCACGTTGCACCGCCGAGCCATGCAGCCAAACGCTAATGCACGGTACGGGTACCCAGTCAGTCTCCCAGCGGCAACGGTCCGCAGTCATAGCTCTTCAACCTGAGCGATTTCCCGGAGAAAAACCGCGACGCCTGGACAGCTGCACCTGGCACGACATCGGCTACCCGTAGCATGGCTCTCCCCCTTGCCGCCACTTCCGCTTCCTCTACAGTGGTTCAGTGAGAATGCTCGCCAGCCTGCATGCGGTATTGGGTTCGCGCCTGAGTGGGTCGCCTAGACGCGACCTATAGGTCACGTCAACTGGCTTCATTTGCCCTGTCACATTTTAATGCGTGACCCCGAAACTCCTGTATCCGGACATCCCATATCCGTCCCCGAATTCCTCTCAAGCACTCGAACATAATGTTTGAGCCAACATAACATATGTATTTACACCATGCCTAAATCAGGTTTCCAAACGAACTGGCTTCCGAATCCTACACCGCAATCTAAACCATTATCGCAACGAATCCCTATCCCAATTCGGGGCCCACAGGGACCCCCCTTCCAAGTCTTAACCTCCCTTCCCATGTCTTCCGTGGCCGAGCCGCCTCACCCCTCTCATGTCCCGTGCGCAGCTTGCGCTCTCCGCGTATAAGCTCCGCCCCCTCAAACACTGGACGCCATCATCCCCTACTTTTGCCCCCGGGCAATCGCGTCAACTTCGCGGCGCGTCATCTGGCTCGGACTGGCACGTCCCACGACACTCACCCTCCCACACCACAATGTAACCCTATGGGCAAGTACGAGAAGTCACGCCCATGCTACCATACGACTTTGGACCCCCCCCCGCTTCGTATGATCTATTATGTTTGCATTGTTAAATGCAAACATAATAGTCTGTTTCACTATTTTACAGCAATTCATACCAAATGGATATTTCGTTTTGTATTATTTCGCTCTTCGAATTAAAGTACATCCATTATTGTTAAGTTTTTCGTAAGAACATATTGTTATTTTGGTAGCACTAGGAGTATACTAAAATATGTGGTATAAAACCTAGAACTTAGAGCTGGTGACGTAGGACGAGACCACCTGATGTCTATAGCACGGGGCCGGCCAAAGCCGCTGTTCGGACTGCCGGCTTCTCGCGAGAGCAAGAGCTGACGTCACGCGAGCCGACGCGTCATAGTGCGTGACGTCAGCTCGCGCGCCGCCGAACAGCCGCTAGCAAGCCGCGAGCAGGGCCCGCGAGCGGATGAAATTGAGCTCAAATCCGACGCAGTAGCCGAGTAATTTGTAAGAAGGCGGTGGTGGGAAAATAAGTGAGGCTCCCTTGTTTCAATTAGTATTAACTGTCAACTAATAATTGTCCGTGAATTTTATTTGCTGATTATTGTGCATCTCAGTATTCTTTAGTCGTAAGAAGCCATGGACGAAGCTGTTGATCAAGGTGTTAATGAGGCCATCGCACTTCTGCTGGAGGAGGAGGAAAAGGACAGCAGTGATGGCAGTGAAGATGATTTTCTACTTGAGATGGCTGGGTAGGTTGATGGTGAATTTGGTTGCAGTGGCCCGTGCTAACATTAGGAGGGGGGCATGTTCCCCCCCTCCCCTGGGTGGCGACGCCCCTGTTTTTTAGTGATCAAAGTTCATAGTTGCTATCACACTGGTTGGTCAGGAGTCTTAATTAAGAGCTCTACGACTCACCATAGTTATGTATGTGAATATTTTTGTGAGCCAGTGATTGACATGCAATGTCACATCGTGATGGCTGCCACTGCGCAGCAAAATTGACTCATTGTCTGATATTAAAGAAAATCTAAGCAACTTATACAAATAAAAGTTTCTTTAAATCAGCCATTTGCAAGCACAATCTGATGTGTTTCATAATTGTGTGATATGTATATTTGTATTTTGGTCCGTCCCAAACTGCCTGTCACCCCTCCCAAAACATTGTTCTAGGTCTACCATTGAGTTTATGTGCATTGCATCTGCTTACTTTCTTTTTGAAGCACACGGTTTGATAATATGCTTTTTGTGTTTCAGGCTTGATGGTTAACATGCAGCACCAGTGCGCCTGCAGAAGATTGAGAACTTCTATGAAGTTACTGTTCCTAGGCTAACTGACTCACAGTTTAAATAAAATTTCCGGCTTAGTCGATCAACAGTTAACACTGTAGTAGAGCTTCTGGGGGATGAGGATGATGAAGGGAAGCCCATGGAGCTGAAAGTGTTGCTGCTTATTTACTACCTTGGAAGCATTATCAGCTTCCGGAAAGTGGCCCTAATATTCAACCTGTCTGTCTCTACTGCATGGAGCTTTGTGGACCAAGTGGTCAAGTTGCTGTGTGGACTAAAGGAAATGTACATCCAGTTTGGAGGCCTGCAAGAGGTGATTGACACTTTCGAAACTGACACTGGGATAAAGGGAATTGTAGGCGCCGTTGATGGATGTCACATTCCCATCCCAAGACCCACTGAAAATGATAATGCCTATGTGAACCGCAAACACACACACTCCATCAACCTGATGGCGATATGTGACAACAAAGGAAAATTATTGGATGTTTGCATCGGCTGGCCTGGATCGGTTCATGACTCCAGGGTATTCAAGAATAGTCCACTAGGCAAGGCATTGGCAATACGAAGGTCCAGAGAAGCGATCATGCCTGATGGAAGTTTCCTAGTGGGTGACTGCGCTTTCCAGCTGGAAACATGGATGATGACTCCATTTCGTCAAAACCAGCTGCAGGGGAACCGTGGAGACCACACTGCCAGAGACAGGAAGCAGTTTAACAAAAAGCTGTCTAGTGCCAGAGTCGTCATTGAGCACGCCTTTGGTGTTCTCAAAGGAAGATTCCGGAGGCTTACTAACCTGGAGACAAAGTCAGTACGCAAGGCGATTGACATAACGTGCGCCGCCTGCGTCTTGCACAACATGTGCAAGCTTGGTGATGAGCTGCCTGACATGGAGGAGGATGCACCAGAGCTAGAAAATGATGACGACCTTGCCGTCGCCAGGGACGCCCCAGGAGCAGCTGTGGCTCGCCGAAACGCGCTAGTCGATGAAGTTCTAGCGCTGTTACACCACTGAACACTGGGCTGGCTAGTGGATGCATCATAGAGTGCAATCAGGTGAGGACAATCTTTTCGAGTCTGCAGTATCCATTGTTATGCTATTGTCCAAAAATGTACTTTACAGATGGTGTCTAATTGCTAGTAGCGTTAAACGCCCCCTGGTTTTCTTCCGAACCAATGATCGCAGCGAGACGCGCAATGCGACATTCGAAAGCGCTCATTGAGATGAATCTAAAGCATATTCGAAAATTCCAATTTCAGGTCACGTGTCAGGTCACGGGCATGTCAAAGGTCAAAATAAATGTTTGTTTGTGTATGAGCCATACTTTCCATCCAAAGCCTTCGATTGCAACCATAATCACCCAAAGTGCTCATAAAAATATGATACACATCCCGTATGATCGAAAATTAGATTTTTGAGAAAGATCAAAGGTCAAGGTCAGGTCACAAAAGGTCACTATGCGAAAAATATCTACGAAAGTTGTGCAACGCATGTTTTATGGTTCATTTTACGCGTGAAAAGCGATAGTGATACTCATTTGAACACCAAACGTCATGTATATGAAGTAAAGGTCAAGTCAAGGTCAAAGTAAGGTCAGAAAATGATTTTTTTATGGATAAATATTAACCAAGAAGACATGTTTTTAGACCAGTTTTGTCTCAGAAATACAGTGCTGTCATTTACTTTTCTGTATCTTGTCAACAAAAGCCAAAAAATGCAATTTCAAAATATGATGTCACAAGTTACCAGCTTTGTAAATGCAATCACTCTATCAAAAATATAGATATCACTTTGAAATTTTGTATGCAGGTTGGTTGCATATAGTTCTATCAGATATCTTCCGGGTATTGCAAAGTCTTCGAAAATTTTGATTTTACAGACATTTTTTTTAAATACTGTTTTTTGCAATTTGTTTGGTCAAAAACCAAAAAATTAACAAATCCGAGATAGCCATTTTATAGCCCTTATTATTTGCGATCTTCACCTTTTTTTCGGATTTCATTTTGCTCTTTGTGTTGCCTTTGTACGGTCTGTTGAAGTGTAGCTGATTTATGTGTAAAAACCGCGTGTAGTGACGTAACTAAATTCGCCTTATCTAAAAAAATCATCGACGAAATTACTTTATTTTCGCACAGCAGACGCAGACGTAAAATTGATGTAGGATAAGGTACCTGAAGTTTCACGTTGATAGCTATAATCGTTCTTTAGTTATGACTTAAAAAAACGGAAGAGGGCGTTAAACACCCCCCCTCCCCCCAAGTCCATGCCGGGTTAAGGACGCCGCAACAAAATAGTTAAATGGCCATTGGTGCTAATAACATTGCAATTTTAACAAGCTTCTGTTAAACTTTCTCCTGTTTATATGTAACATAGTTGATATATCTGTTGTCAACATAGAAAGTTGACAAGGTGCTATATACCCGTCACCAAACTAGCTGTGTTTCACTATTGCTCTCTTCTCTCTCCAGGCGGAGCCTGGCTGTCAGTCGCCCGGTCTGTCGTGCTCCGGCCGGCGCTCGCCCCGGCCTGCCATGCTCTGACTGTCGCTCGCCCCGGCCTGCCATGCTCTGACTGGCGCTTGCCCCGGTCTACCGTGCTGACTGGCGCTCGCCCTGGCCTGCCATGCTCTGACTGTCGGTCTGCCGTGCTCTGACTGTTGCTCGCCCCGGTCTACCGTGCTGACGCTTGCGCTTTTGGTGCTTGCGCTTTTGACACAGTGATCAGGGACAAGATTTTGTCTTGATCTGACTTCATGGCTACTATATTATTCAGGTTTATTCTTGATCAGACTTAATGACTATAATAAAATGAAGGTTTTGTCTCGATCAGACTAAATGGCTACAAGCGGTAAGTAAGGTTAGGATCTCCACACATGACCAACCAGAGAGATACAAATGTCATGACACATTTGCACTTACCAAAAACATACTAGCGGCTGACTGATTCTTCGCCATGAGTGATGCCAGCCCCCACCTAATACCAAACAGCGGGCCTCCTGTAAGGAATTTTCACTGGGGGGCCCACGCAAATTTCATGATGGGCAGCGCGGCGAAAACAGGTTTGGGGAAAAAAATTCTGTTAGAAATAACCCGAGACAGCATATTCAGAAGTATATTTTGCTGTTATTTTTTGGGGTCAATAAATATTGTAGGTCACAGAAGGTCGTACTATATATGAGTTGCCCTTTGCTAAAACCGTTCTCCTATCACGATTACTAAAAGAGTACGCGCGACCAAAAAACTCGAAAGATAATATAATTTTCTGTTGCTAAAAACTGCATCAGGAATTGTACCTCAGGTAAATAATTGGTCAGCTTACCATTAGCGTTTGAAATATTTACATTAGACGAATTACTTTAAAGGAAAACTTTGATGGAAGCATCGTAGAGTAAAACGATTCACTAATTGTGTCTCATGCGATACACATTGAGTGATACTATCATCGAATATTGAAATAAAATGACACGGTAAAGCATACTTAATACTTTAAAAAGTTACGCATTTTTAATTGAAGTCATAAGCCGGTCGGTTTTACCATCGCCCTTGGGGGTCATTTTGACCTTGAGTTTCTTTTCCGAATTAGCGGAAACAACGCATCGCGCAGCGCCACTTAAATTTGTAAAGCTGTTTGAAAAACATCAAATTTCCCACCACTCTTGTCAAAAAAATTGACTTCAGTTCATCACAGGGTCAGGCCACAAGTCAGTCAAGTGACCTTACCTTTCCAAATAAACATGTGACGTGGCCAAAGCAACGTTTTTTCTGAAAGATTCTGAAACTTGCAGATTTCATAAGATCATAAAATGCCTACAAATCAGTTTATCTCGGATTTTTGCATCGTACCTAAGTCAGGTTAACTTCCTGACCTCCCCATTATAAGTGAACGAGAAAATAAACAAAATGCTTCTCAAACAGAAAATATGCATTGGATAAGGCTAAATATTCCAGAATCACGTTATTTTAGCTCATTCTGGATGACCAGTATGCAATTGTGCTAAAATTCCTCGTTCTTTTGGATAGACGTTCGTTAAATTCCAGATATTCTTCCATTTTGATCAGTACTGCAAACTTTATGTCTCCCCAAGTTCATCTTGCCTTGGCTCATGTCTGCCGCGCAATCGATAACAGTGTGAATATACCAACCAGTACGTGTCAGAGCCAGAGCGGTTTCGCAGCCGAATGCTCCCGTGGCCCACATCAGTTCTTCTTCTTCGAAGTGAACTGAAAGCCTGTTTATCTTGAGTAGGCTTTATTCAACATACAAACAAACATGGTACCTGCAGTGAGACCAAGAAATGCCAATAAGCATCGCGGCATGCCGAGCAAACCACACCACGTGCACAACATATAGCGACATGCAGCAGGCAACAACAATCACCACATTCTCCCCCACCTACAAAAGTCCCGCACTTAAACTCACAGGTCCAGCCGGTTTGGAGCACGTCTTACACGCATCGAACGTCGCACCGAAGTTTCCGCGGGGTCACGGGTCCTGTCAGGTTTCCGGGGCTGTGGCTGAGGAGGGGGACTGAGGGGGCATGCACGATCCCCGTCAGGCTCAGACTCTGAAACGAGTTCCCTCTCCACGACACGGGGCACACACGACTCCGGGGCAGACTGTATGTAAGGGTTTCCTACAGGCTCACTTTCTGTGCCCGACTGCTGAGGTGTTGCGTCCTCTGAATCGCTGCAGACAGGGACGGCATCACCAGGTGGAGCCAGGTCACGAATGGATACAGTGGTCTCCCGGCCACTTGGCAATCTGACATGCGCGTACTGCGCGTTAGCATCCAGCAGATCGACCTCATCAACCAAAGATTCGAACTTCGACCGGCGAGCATGCTTTTTCAGCAGCACCTTTCCCGGTGCGCTCAGCCAAGTGGGCAGAGAGTGGCCACTCACTGAGCGCCTCTGGAAGTTGAACATACGCTCATGAGGGGTACAGTTCGTAGCAGTACAAAGCAGCGTTCGAAT
>VOPJ01013807.1:65816-185956 GCA_014673585.1 Semibalanus balanoides
AAAATCGGTCAAATCTTGGAAATTTTTGGCCTCAACCAAAATCGGTCAATATTTGGACAACCAAAATGCTTCCTGTTTGGTATTGGATTGGTTTTGGTCAGGAAATTTTGGGAAAATGACTTCACTAGTATACACATGCGGTGTATACCTGACTGGTGTGGTTTACCGGACAGCGTTATCTGTTGTGTAAAAATTGCAATGGCGTGATTTCTTCTGGAAAGTTGCAAGCTAGTGTAAATCTCACATGTGCGTGGTATACGTAGTCACACGAGAAACTCTGAGTGCTGTTCACGGGTACCGCAATCTGCTGCGGTCGCTGCGGCCAGCCGCAGAGATTAGCTCCGCCACTACTCCCATACGTCACCACAGAGTGCGCGCCGATGAAACACAAGCTGCGGCTCTCGCGGCCGCGGACTCGGCAGGTCGCTGCGGCTGATTTTCCCGGCCGCGAATCGCTGCGGCCGCAGGCCGATGTACGTCATACTTACCACCCATCCCACCGCCGTTTACCCCCACGCCTGCTGGCCGCAGCGGCCGCAGCGACCGCAGCAGATTGCGGCACCCGTGAACAGGGCCCTGGACAAAAGCACCGAAGTACTCCGAACCGTCCCGGACCAGAGGCGCCTTTGGATCTTCGAGGCTCTGTACCTGAGAGAATACACGTCCACCATCAACGTGCAGGGTGAATCACAAAAAGAACTTACCTTGTGGAATGATGTGTATTAAAGGGAATGTTTCACATTAACATAAGATTTGAGTTGAGATGGCCAAATTGTTGGAATTCCATTGAAATTAAAGTTATCTGTAGAAGTTAAAACACCACAGAGTTAGTCGAAAGTAAATTTGAGTTTGGTTTTGACATCTGCAAAAAATAGGCCCTAGTTATTTAGGGGTGCCGTTAAAGCCGATGTTCGTCATCCCTTTTTTATCCAAATGTTGATGGAAAGTAGACTTGTTTCATTTGGTTATTCATTAGGTCATACACTAGTCATACATATTGCAGCGTGAAGAGTTTTTTATATTTCCAAAAATTCCTTCATATGACGTCATCGCCAAATACTAAAACTTAAAGTTTTCATGAAATTGAGCACTGTTTGTGAGAAACAAATGTCAGAATCGTGTCGGCAAGCAATACTTCATATTTTTGGCACCACAAGCGGCCGACATTGGACACCTTTCAGAGAAGTGAAACATTCCCTTTAACTGTACAATTTATCTTTGTTATCATAACTATGCCTGTGTAGTTTTTGCGGATGTGGATTTATAATCTATCTGCATAATGAAAGGTTCTAAGGGTTAGTCACGCGGTAACATTATAAATATTTATATTTGAGAAAAACGAAGTTATCTTCGCATTTTTTTATTAAAGACGACGCGCTAAAAAACTTTGAAATATTAATCATGTAACTTTATATGTATTATGTGAGCTTGATGTTAATATGCACCTTTTGAAAATGAAAAACGATATTTTCCGAAACGTTAAGAAAACTGTAATATATCCTGATATTTGTGTGGGGGAAAGGGGGAGGCGCGAGGTACGCCCGTTTAGCTCTTAACCCGACACGGTCGACGGCCTAGCTATAGCCGTGCCCGATGCGAGAAGCTTAACCGCCCGTGACCCGCTGGCCACCAGATCACGGCTCCTCTAAACGGGGGAGTGGCTCACTAGCCTGCATCATCATCATCATTCAGCATCTTTCAGTTGTGTCAGTGTAGAATGACTCGCCCAGCACATCTGGTAAGGTTTAGCGTACCCAGGGACCATAACGTGACCTCCGGGGTCACGATAAAAGGCTCATTGCAAGTCCACGCCTTTTGGCGAACTTGCCGTTATACCCCCCCTGATCCTCGTTTCCGTCTCTAGCTCATCTCAACTGGCAAACGCCACTGAAACATCCGTCTGAGCCAACACAGCATGTTTATTAAACAACAATTAACAAACCTTTGCCTAGTCGTGCTATCAAACCTCAGACCTGATTCTAGACTTATCTCTGATCCAAAATGAGTATCTCCCTCGTAGCCTAAACAGAGTAATAACCCCCCGAACGTTGGACCCCAATCAGGGGCCCGGGAAGGGCCCATGCCCTCGGACCCGTCTCACCTTCTCATCGCGCTGCTCGCCGGAGAGTTCCCCCTCTCCCTCCCGTGCGCGGCCAGCTGCCTTCTCTGGGAGGCTAACGACCGCCTACTCATGCCGGCCGACCAATCGGCTCATTCCCCGTCGGGCACGTGCGTCACACTCTCACATGGCCCGGACCGACATGGAACATCGCGTCGACCACGACACGCCACTGTCTCCACATAATTCCCACTACACGAGGGGCGGTTAAATTTCCGCTTTACTCTGGGAGGGGAGGAATTTATAGTGATAGTTACCCTTGAAACACTCTATGCAATTTGAATCCCGTTTACGTTTTATCTATTACTTTTAGTAACATCGTCTCATTTAACATTATGCATCCTAACGCCTAATTTTGACAGTGCTAATGCAATGTTGGCCATTTTGTATACAAATCCATACAACTTGTAGTTCTCGGAGCAACCAGCGGGGAACAGCTCTGACCCGGGCAAATCTGCTGACTCCTCTCTTGCATTGAGGCGTCAGCAACTGTCTACACCGAGCTGCCCGCTGGCGTCGCCGCAAATGGCCTTAGCCAGGTCTTCGTGACCCATCTATCCTCCCTCGCGAGCCGCGCGTGGCATGGCCCCGTATTCGTGAAGATCTCGTTGTCTTCTCCCGTTTGACGACCTTGACGGCTTGTCGTCCTCTCTGCACTCTGGCGATACGCACCTCAGCGTGACGACGGCATTCGCGACCCTTTTTCTCTTCACCTGGTCACTGTCTTTTGTGACTTCTTTTCCTCATATCCTCTCTCCACTGTCCGCGGCGTCGCGACGATTTATCCTCTGTGACCCTTTCTGTATGCTTCCCGCGCGCGACGATTCCTTGCGATTTGCGACTGACTCTCTCTCTCACGCGCGTTCGCAACGATTCTCTTGATTCTGTCCCATATCCTCTCCGCGCGATTCTTCTCCTTTCTTCTGTTTCATGTCCACTCGTTTCTCTGATACTTTTCGCGCCGTATCTGTCCCCTATCACTTTTCTTATCGTCTTGCATGATGCGGCGGCAGGTTCCGTGGCATATCTGCAAGCATATGAAACGATTTCAGCGCTTTACCTGTCCTCAACACCATGTTTGTCCATTTACATTCAAATATACATTCATACATTTTTACACGGAATGAATCGATTCAGTAATTTTGTATAGTTTTCCAATGTAGAATGGCCGGTTAGTAATGGGATTGATCTGTGACCTTTCAACCTGAACTCGTCAATAATATTGATTTACTGGTTGTAATGCGATGTGGTATTCATTTGAATTTGCAAGTTTGAATTAAGGAAGGTGCAAAATGTTCTTATTTTTACGGCAAAATAAGGTATATCGCTTAAGTGTTTTATTGTTTGGGAAAATTAATACTAGTTGCGCGAGCAATCTTACCGAAAAATTGAAGTATGTCTCCTTTTAGAAAAAAAATGTATTAAAAAAAATATAAAAAGATATAAGAAATTGTGAAATTGTCAAAATTTTGAGAATTAAACTTCATGTAATATCACTTGAAGTCAAATCCTGCAGCATTGCAGTATGTTGCATGCCATCTTAGAATTAAACCTTATGTTGTATCAATTGAAACTCCAGACTCCCAATCCAGGTGGCCCTGGTTCTGTAGTTCGTGGTGTGTGAACAAGAGTCGCTAGTAGTGTCGTTTTTCCGAGGACCGCGTATCTGTGAGTTGTCTGGCTGCTTGTCCTTATGAGTATAAGTGGCGATCTGGGATCCTGCTCGCGGCCTGCTTGTCTATCAGCAGCCGATCTCCTGTGCTTACGCTCGCGGTCTGCTGGTTAGAGTAGCCTGTTGCGGTGACGGTGACGTACAAAGTGTCAGCGTCACAGCGTCAGTGTCAGTGTCAGTGTCAGTATCAGTATCAGTGTCAGTATCGGACGTCCATGGCGTGCGTATCGGTGTAGGTGTCGGGTGTCGTATCGGTTATCCGGTATCGGTATCGGTATTCGGTATCGTCTATCGGCATCGGCATCGGTATCGGTATCATATTCGGTATCGGTATCGGTATCGGTATCGGTATCGGTATCGGTATCGGTATCGGTATCGGTATCGGTATCGGTATCGGTATTTGCGTCGGTGTCGGTGTTGCGTGTTGGTATCGGAGTCGGTACCGCTATCGGTATCGGTATCGGAATCGGTATTGGTACCGGAATCGGTATCGGATCAGTATCGGTGTATCGGCGTATCGGTGTCGCGTGTTGGTATCGGAATCGGTAACGGTGTCGGTGATGGTGTCGCGTGTCGGTAGCGGTGTCAGTGTTGGTGACTGTCTCGGTGTATCGGCGTGTTGGCGTGTCTGACTGAGACGCAGGGTGGCCTGTTGGCGGTGGCAGCGGCGGCGGCGTGCCTCGGGCGGTGGCTTGGGACGGTCACGTGTTTACACAATCTGATCGGGAGATGGGGAGGACTGGTCGTCACGTGGTACTTCAGCGGCTAGTAGCGTCGGCCAGCGGCTGCGCGTCAGCTTGTCGGACGGCTGCGGCGCGGGCGGGCGGCGGCGGTGGCGGCGGAGCGGTGGCGGCCGGTAGCGGTGACGGTGGCTTGTTGGCGGCGGCGTGGCGGTGCGGTTTGCGCAGGTGCGTGGCGTGGCGGCGGCGGCGGCGCGGCGGCGGCGGCGGCGGCGGCGGCGGCGGGTGGGAGAGTTCATGGACAGCGCCTTGCGTTTTGCGCTCGTTAGGGGCCACGTGGCGGTGGCGAGCTGGGAGTTTGGCGGCGCCGGTGGACTGCGGCGGCATGCGGCGGACTGCGCGGCGGGCTCAGCGTGGCGTCTGGTGAAACGTTCAAGGCGGGAACTGGAGCGCGCGGCGGCGGCGGCGGCGGTGGCGGCGCAGCGGCGGCGGCGGCCTACAACGTGGGGGTGGGGATGGGTAGTAGGCAGATGGAATGTATCTCGTGCGCGGCCTGGACCCTGTGGCGCATAGACGCCTGACGCGTGGTCTTCGTCCTGTAGTCGTCGTGGGCTAGAACGTGCCCCGTGTTCAATGTGGCATCGACGCTCCACCTATTTCATAAAGACCGTTTATTTTGGATACTTTGTAAACCGCTTGTTAAGTTTCTTCGCTCGGTTGAATGTTTAACGATTACTTAACAATCTTCGTGTTTTAATCTTAATTTTGTTTTTGTTTGTTGTTTTTTTTACTTATCGTACTATAATTGATATTGTTCTAAATTTTGAACGTCTCGTGTTTCTACCATTTATATATTCTGCTGTTATATCATATAATTAATCTCAAAGACAACCCAAGTTAAAAAGTTCCTTTGCTTGACTTAAATTTCGGTTTCATTATATAACAGGGGTCCCGTATCTCCAGATCCATGTTTCAATTTAAACCCAGCGTCTCGCCCTTAGGTCGTATTTCGCCCTGGTCGATTCTGGGTGCTAGGGGCATCTGGTTTAAAGAAATCCGTTGGAATTCGAGGTTAAACGGTCGTTCCCTCCCCAAAGGATAGCTGACTGACGGAGAACCACGTGTCCCATACTGCCGTAAAATGGCCGCTTTTGGACTTCTGAGCTAGGTAGAGACGGGGTGGAAATTCACCAGTCGATCTATTCTTAGCAAAGTGGTAAGGAATCGACGATCACGGGTTGCAAAATCTACCCTGATTCGAAGCTCAACACATAAGTTTTTACACTGACCATTTTTTTAATTATTTAGGCATACGTTTTCTTCCGAGGGACCAAGACTGACGTTTTATTCGCAAATGTTTTGCGTTAAGTCCTGTCTCTTAACAAATTTATATATTTTGCGTCAAACTTAGTGATTGTCCTACCATCATGGCAAAGTGGTGTATAACGCAAAGACATGTTATTAGGGCTGTATAAGGCCTTTGCATTTACCCTGTGATCACGGATTAGGTTAATTTTAAATATTTTTACGCATCAAGCTCGTTTTATAACTCAACAAACAGGTCCTTTGTTGAGTTTTACGTGTTTGATTGTAACAAGCGGAGTGTCATACAAGGCCTTGCTTGACACTCTTAATGTATTTACATTTGGTCATAATCTTTCATGGTTGAGACAACTTTTAAGAAATACGTTTCATCTTAGTCCGAATAATCAAAAAGGTACTCTATTTTTGTTTAGGTCCGTGTCACACATTTGTGTATGCTGCCTTTAAGCGATCCATTTTAGCCCTTTGATAATCAAATTTTTCCCACTTGTCCACCTTTGTAATTTCGTTACTATTTCATTACTTTGTTATTTCATTATTTGCCGAACGAAACACGAAACAACTTAATTCATCTGTTAAACGTCTTGACCTGAGGTCATGACCTCGGCGTCACTAAGTTTTAACTTGAAACTCAAATAACTGATTTGAATACTGGCCACTTACGTGTTCAAGTTTAAATTGATGTACCCCAATGTTTAACACGCGCACTGGAGGGGGGGGCACTTTTGTGCCCCCCACATGTTTTTTCGTGAATATCTAAAAACGAAGCGGCGCAGGGCGGTAGTGTTTGTGCGACATTTACGGCAACACCATAGCGGATCGTTTGACGTAAAAAAAATCGAAATCGGTCGGTAAATTTTTGAGTTGATACGGATTTGAATTCCAAAATGGCGGCCAGAATCGAGGTCGGCGCAGCGATATCTTCGGAACAAACAGTCAGATCGGGACGATTCAAACGCCATTTGGTAGCCAGTGTCGATCTTCTCCCGAATACGGAACTTTAGCACTTTGCAGTTGACCGTGTGACGTCACCGAGGTCAAATCACAAAAAGGTGACATTTGGCCCGATTTGAACCTTCCATGACTCGTTTACCTTTAAGATATTGACCCTAGGTACAAAAATTTCAGAGAATGTAGATCATCACAGCACCTACCTACCCTATAAGTTTGAACGTTCTAGCTCTCATACTTTCGGAGATCTCAGGGGGGGCACTAAAGTGCCCCCCCTCCAGTGGGTGTTAGTGACATACCCTTCTCCAGTGCGCGTGTTAAACAACGATTATATTGGGTTTAATAAAGATCAGTATACACCTGCTTACCACGTAAATTACTTTGGTGCTTGTTACATTACTTTATATTGACTAGTAAACCGCATTGCTTTCAGCAGCGGATTCAATGCGTCTTTAACATTTAGATGGCACAATGTAATGAACTTGGAAGCGGTAATTACGAAATTTGAAATTGAAATAAATTTTCTTCGACTTCACACTACACGGTTTCANCGCTAAATAAGTCGCTTAATAAGTCGCCAAATAAGTTGCTATATAAGTCGCTAAATAGGTTCCCAAATTAACTGCAAAAGAAGTCGGCAAAGTAGTCGCTAAATAAGTTTTAAATAGGTTGGTAAAAAAGTCGCAAAATAAGTCGCTAAATAGGTTGATAAATAATTCACTAAATAAGTCGCTACCAAGTCTCTAAATAAAACGCTAAATAAATCGCTAGATAACTCTCTAAATAAGTCGCTAAATATGCTGCTATATAAGTCGCTGAATAAATTGATAAATTAATTGCTAAAAAAGTCGTCAAATAAGTCGCAAAATAAGTGTCTAAAAAAGTTGTTAAATAAGTTGTTAGATAAGTGTCTGAACAAATTGCTAAACAAGTTGCTAAATAAGTCGCTAAATAAGCTGCCAAATTAGTTGATAAATAAGTCGCTAAGTATGTCGCTAGAAAGTCGATAAATAAGTCGCTAAATACATTTATTAATAAGTTGCTAAATATGTCGCTAAATAAGCCGCAAAATAAGTCGCTAAGTAAGTTGCTAAATGAGTCGCTAAGTAAGTCACTAAATAAGTCACTGAAAAAGGCATTAAATAAGTCGCTAGATAAATAGCTAAAGAAGTTGCTAAACAAGTCGATAAATAAGTTGCTAAATAAGTCGCTTAATAAGCCGCTATATTATTCACTAAAAAAGGCGATAAATAAGTCGCACATTATTTCGCTAAATAAATCACTAATTAAAGGGACACTGCCACTTAAAGGGAATAGCTTCCCTGAAAAAAAAAAACGAGAAAGTCGAAATGATGCAAGAGAAGCAAGAAATTAAGTATCATATTAACTAGAAGTCAAAGAAACCTATATTACGCGGAAAAAGCAAATTAAAATTCAAATTTATTTGGTGGTAATTCCACCATTTTTTTCCTCAAAGTTAATGCGAAATCAAGCTGGCTGGAAGCACGCAACGTCATCGATTTAGTGAGGAATCGTGTCGTATACATGGTGGTACTTGCCCAAGTACTTGTTGAAGATGCCGGAAAATACAACGCTTTGAAAACATTCACAGTACTTGCTTTAAGTAAGGTATTCGTCACTATTATATTTCACTATGAAAGTGTTATTGTCCGCCACGTCGCTCACTGTCCGTGCTCTGGGGGCGTCCGTCCTGGATTATGTGTCACCAAGGTCATGCACTGCCGCAACGGTCTACACGTCACTGGCGTACCGGTCCTCGGGCCGGTCGGCTCCTATACTCAGCGGGCGGCTTGCGCCGCGGGCGGCCAATCAAACAGCGGCACGCTTTGACTGGTACGGAGGTGGGGTTTCGGTGAGCGGAGGACAGCGGGGACAAGCGAGATGGGGGTCGGTGAGTTCAGACCACGCTGAAACGCTACGCATACGCTAGAACGTTTGTTTAGAAAATGTTTTTCTAGAAGAATTTAAACATCAAAATCAATATGCATAGCATTACCTCAAGTTCATTTTGCAATAAAAAGAATGAGGTACTGAAACAGTGATGGTTTTTGTCCAGCACTTAACAATTTCCCCAAGTATTACGTCATCTGTGCGTCATAATCATACGTAATCAGCTCAGCCAAATATCAGGCAATCAGCGATGGAGTTACCGGGTAATACGCGGTCCCGATTTTTAGGACTTGAATATTACATAATTATAGAGGTTTTCTTGAAAATGTGAAAGCGTCACAAGTCATTTTCGAGCATGCGTCCACAATTGGACTATCTCAATCTCAAACCCTATGGTTAAGGTGAATTTAACATTATATTTTGAGTTGGGATAGCCATTTTCCCGTGCTAGGCCATTGCAATTACGTATAGTATAATTAAAACCAGGCGATAAAAATCATTCATCTGCACTGCACGGTCACTGCAAGTCGGGAAACAGCAAATATGCGAGACATGTTTTGGTTTTTGAATGTGGCTATTTGCTCAAAAGATTTACAAATGCATTGCTAATCCTAATTCAAGCCACTTCAAGCTTCTTTGTACTTCACAATAAAACATAATAGTGCAGTAAAAATGCATGTTCCAGATAAGAAAACACTGGGCGCAATATGTATGGGCGCGATTCGGAATTCACTGCAAGTCGGGAAAACAGCAAATATGGCAGACATGTTTGGTTTTGAATGTGGCTATTTGCTCAAAAGGATTACAAATGGCATTGCTGAATCCTAATTCAAGCCACTTCAGCTTCTTTGTATTTCACAATAAAAACATAATAGTGCAAGTAAAAATGCATGTTCCAGATAAGAAAACACAACATTTCGAAAATGAACTTCCTTACAGCGACAACTGACCTTTGCTTGGCGACAGCAGACCGGAATATAATGAGTTAGAGATGGAAATTAATAATATGCACTAAAAAATAATCTAGGGCTGACATTTTTGGAGATATTGACATTGGCGGATTTAGGAAACCTGGCGCAGTTTGGGCACTCTCCCCTATAGTATAAGTTTAAACAATTACCGAGGTCGAATCACAAATAAATTTGAGTTTGGTTTTGAATCTGTAACATCCCCCAGTCTCAGTGTATTTGAACGGGGACCCTGATCCGATGACGTCGTCACTCTTTACTAAATGTTGATGATAGTAGATTTGTCTTACATTTGGCCATACATTAGCCGTACATATGGCAGCGTGAAGGTTTTCTCTGTTCCCGAAATTCCTTTATATGACGTCATCAGCTCAAATATTAAAATTTAACTTTGTATGAGATTGAGCACTGTTTGTGAAAGGCAAATGTCACAATCGTGTTCGGCAGCAATTACTTTATATTTAGCACCACCAGCGGCGTACATTTAATAACTTTTGGGAAGGTGGCAGTGTCCCTTTAAGTCAAATAAATCGTCATATAAGTGGCTACATAAGTGACTAAATAAGTCGTTAAATAAGTGGCTAAGTAAGTCGCTCAATAAGTCGCTAAATCAGTCACTTTATCAGTCGCTAAATCAGTTACTAAATCAATCGCTAAATCAGTCGCTAATTGTCAGCCCCAGTAGCTCAGTCGGGAGAGCGCTGGGCTTTTAACCTCACCCAGTGGCCAGTAGTGGCAGCCCGGGTTCGAGTTACTTGGGTGCTCGCTATTTCCCCTGACTGGGATGACCTGCGGTCTTTGGCAGCGGTCGCGTTCAAGGTCAGCTGACGTCGGAGGGCGGGGCGAACCGTATCCAGGTATGTCAGGCACGCACAACTTTCGCCTCTAAATTCAGCCGGACGACAGGAATTGCGCGATTGGGTGGTAGGATCAGGGCTGCGCAACAAGCTATGCTTAGCGCGGGTCCTCACCTCGAAAATACATCCATTCAAAACATTCGGACTTAATTTATTATAAAAAGTGTCTGACATCTGGATAGGTACGCATTTCAAACAAGATCAGCGCAGCTGTTCCGGAGTTCGGTGTTGGCTGCAATATCTTTTCTGCATTTTGAAGGTCATAACCATGTCCTAGGTCAGCAGTTTGAAAACGTCTCATGAAATTGTGTGTGCTGAATTGAATGATGTCCGTCAAGTTACCGTCGTATTCGTATTCGTTTTCAGCGTCGAGTTCCGGTTTGTCCCCAAACGAAGCATATGGGTAGATCTCGGCAAGGCATGCACGATTATGCAATCCGTTGTATTATAGGGTGCACGGTTTGAACTCCAGAGACACCAGAGGTCATTGAAATGTCACCACACGACGTGTACCCTCTAGTATTTTGGTTTCGTTTACCGTTCGATTTGCTCGCAAAGGGCCTCAAATAACTCCGTCACGCAGGCTTGCGTCACGGTCAAGAAGTTTTCTCCAGAGGTCAAAGCTCAAGTTCATGGAGACATTACGATGTTTTTTAACCGGTGTACCCTCTATTTTTTTCCTTCGTCTCCTCTCGTTTACGGTCCGATTTGTTCGCAAGAAAACTAAAATGACTCGTCACACCAGCTTGCGTTACAGTAAAGACATTTTCATCCAGAGGTCAAAGGTGAAGGTCACGGAGACGAATACGATATTTTTAAACCGGTATACGTTCTATTTTTTCGTTAACCGTCCGATTTACTGGCGCAAAGGCCTCTCCTCTAATGACTAGTCACTCCAGCTTACGTCATTGTAAAGAAGTTTCATCCAGATGTCAAAGGTCAAGTTTATGGAGACGAGTGCGTTATCTTTTAAGGATGAAACGACCAATAACCAATTAGTTTGCGAAGTGCGAACATAAATTTTAGACAGGTGAATGCTAAACTATACTTACTTCTACTTGTATTGTTATGATAGACTTTCTGCACTACAAAATGATGCCGATGGTCAGCCCTGAGCAGGGACGCAGGAAGTATGTTCAAGTTGGGGGTGGGGGGGGGGGGCAGGATTTTAGCCTGCCAACGAGTACTCAGCCGGAAATCCTGCCTCACTTCAGAATTCTGCCCGATTTGAACTACTGGTCACTTTTGGTTGTAGGTATTGCCTATTTACGCCACTAACTCGTCCACTACAGGTATTTTGATACCTTAAGGCTTAATTTGACTGACAATAGACTCGGCTATCATACTGCTATACCGGATTTTTGAAATTTATGATGAAAAATAGACATTTCGTATTTTTTCCATATTTTCCGAAATTTTCAGATGCTAAAACATGAACATACACACACACACACACACACACACACACACACACACACACACACACACACACACACACACACAACACCACACAACACCACACACACAACATGCATATATATATAATACGATAAAAATGTCAAATACAAAATATGACGAACTTTACGAATTTGAACGTGTTTAAAATTTGAAGTTGATACCATTAAAACTGACTGACAATTATGACCTTCCAAAGACCAAAATCGACAACTTTCGACGGCATTCGGTACCTACCATTGATATAAAATGCATTTGCGTTTTTGCTTTATACTTTGAGTTATTTGAAACTAAAATCGCTTTAACTTTATTCACGCTCCAGACACAAAAAATTAACAAACATGCAGTACAACGCTTAATAACCGTAATCAGCAGTTTGACCTCACGTGACCTCGGATGACTTTGACCTGATTTAAGATCATCCATCATCTTAGACTTAGCCTGATACTTATACTAAGGATGATACAAGTGTCGGATACATGAATCATAGGTAGGTACCGATTTTTTGACTGCTTATGCGTTTAATCTGCGCCGTGCCGGTGCTCGGCGCCACCTTCACCGTGCCGGGTGAAGGGAACACCATTCAAAAGCTCGTCAAAAAGTATTTGGAAACTATTGCAGTCATTTTTTAACATGTCAATATTTAGGTCTAAGAAGACATCAAAGGTCAGATTAATCCACTGCAGGGCTTTGCTCCAGAATCCCCCAAATATCTCGCGAACTATAATAGCTCTAGGAACAAACGGAAAGCGATTGAAAGCTCTTGAAAAATGCAATCGCCATCGTGTCCTTCAATTTTATTTCAGGTCAATAGCTTAAGCTCCTGAGTCCTGAGACCATCAAAGGTCAAAAGGCAA
Organism: Semibalanus balanoides; assembly: GCA_014673585.1. Taxonomy (NCBI): domain Eukaryota; kingdom Metazoa; phylum Arthropoda; class Thecostraca; order Balanomorpha; family Balanidae; genus Semibalanus; species Semibalanus balanoides. The sequence goes on from VOPJ01013807.1 coordinate 78,610, forward strand.
GTTTTGCCAAATCATTTTTTTCACTAGTATCTTTTTACCTAATAAAGATAAGGCAATAACTTTGACACCATCGTGTTGTCGCTCAACAAGGCCGCTTTAAATCGTATTCAAGATGACCAGGTTAGGTCCAACTTATAAATTTGAACTCAGTCAAAGGTCTAGTGGTCCTAACCCAAAGGTCATGTTGCAAATTGGAAGACGTGTCTCGTCGAGACACGTCTCCCATACACCGATTTGTTGACTTGTACACATCGGTGGCGGCTGTCAGCTTTTTTTAACTGGTTTTATCAAGAGAAACGACAACATTGTTGGTGACCTCGATGACTTTGGCTGACCTGTAGATGGTCACTTAACCAAATTGACCTGGGTCTTCAGGAATGGCCGATGATAACATGATCCAGAAGGGATTGGGCTGCTATCTTGCGTATCCTCAGAATCATAGGCGGCGGAATGGGGGCGGGCACCGGGGCACCGTGCCCTTGTGAATTGTTAAGGGGGCACTGGGCAGCTATATAATAGAGCTTCCTTTAAATTTGTTATGGCTTAGGTTACAGATTTAGGTCTTAGTATCAAATTCATGGAAACACATTTGTATAATGTCGTGAGTATTTACGGGCGTGATAATCCTCGTGCAAAAACAATAAATAATTGAAAAGTAGTGGAAAATCGAGTTTATCATATGTCTCAGTATGTTTTTAGCATTAGCGCGAGCATGTGGTTAAAAGGTTTTTTCAGCTCTCAGAAAAATCAATGTAAGTCAATTGGTCAAAGCTTTCGGCCCGCCGGGGCATTTACATTTTAGCCAAACCTATTTTTCTAGCAGTTTTCAAATGCGGAAGTAGACATATGATAAATAAATAAACACACTTAGGCCGATATAATTTCTTTATGGACCTCGGTCGTTGTAGGAGTTTTCACCCTCGACCTTAGGTCTCGGCGGAAAATGCCAACAACGACCTCGGTCTAAGAAATTATTATTTATCGGCCGCCGTGTGGTATTTATTATTTCAAGTCAGTGGCCATACAGAAAACGTGAAAAGAAGGAAATACAATTTTTGTTAAAATAGTTTTATCAGATTTGTGAAACTTTGAGTTTTAAACCCCTTAAAAATTCAAACTGTGCTTTTTTCGTTCAAATGGACACAATTTGTGAATGAAGATATAAAAAAATCAAAACAGTTATGCATAGGTGGCAAAAATCAACATCATTGCAATAGAAACTGTAATCACGAAGTGTAAAATTCTAAAATTACTGACGTCATTTAAGTTTCCATATGGGTTTGGATCGTTTGGAACTAATGTGTTGACGTCTACGGTGCTGGTAATATCCTAACCCAATTTTTCTGAGTTTTCGCCATTCAGTAAAACTATCCTTAAAATGTCAAAACAGCCTCAAGTTCGACTAGAAAGCAATCATAACTAGATCCCTACCTTTAAATTTCAAGCATTCAATAATGAACAAGTGCTTTTTATCTTTCACATTGATGTGATTACTTTTCAGCGATTTTATTAATAAGAAAACTGTAAACAGAATAAATATATCCTCAGAAAAGTTGGGGGGGGGGGGCGACGCCCCTCCTCGAAAAAAGTTGGGGGCCGCTGCCCCCCTGCTCCCCCGGTTCCTGCGTCCTTGGCCCTGAACCCAGGCATGCAACCACAATCCAAATTAATTTCCTATGCCACTGGGTAGATACGGTTATTTTTTGTGATGGTGAACGTCCTCTTTAGTCTTTATCATCATACTTGACCCCGTCTGATTTGTTTTTGTATGTTGCCCTTTTCTAGCACTGACGGATTTAAAACGGTGGTTAGGGGGGCACGGGTGGTTTTGAGAGTGGGGGGAATCCCTTTTTCCCTATCCCTTTTCCCCCTCCTCCTTTTCAGGAGGAGGATACCTAACGTAACCCGACTCTCAAGGGAAACTATCTCTAATATTTTATATTTTGTTCTATCTTCCTTGAGTGAGTGGTGCGACTTTATTCTTTTGTTCTCTTCTGTGGTGTCAGGGGTGGATCCAGCCCCTCGGTTTGGGGGGGACTTTTTTCCGGCAAAAAGGTACCCATTTTTTGACGGATTTGAGCTTTTCACCTTATTTGGCATTAGAGATAAAAAAATGCGATAAAAAACAAAAAACATTGGGGTAAAAATTCGGGGAAAATCATTTAAAACACACAGAACACCATTTACGTAGCATATACACACGAAGGTAATTAATAATAACGTTTATCTCATACCAACTCGCAAGGGCGTCACTTTGATAATTAGTGGAGGTGGTCGGCTGAAATGACAACAAAACGTATAATCCGTTTTGTTTGCGTGCATGCCTTTGCAACATTTTTTATTATGTATTTCCTTGTTATAATACGGCATTTGGTTTGATTGTTAGGTACTTAGGTTGTTTTAGGGGCCATGTCCGCGGCATTATCGTTCGCGTCGCTTTTTTGAAATCGGCAGGCCTGTCTTAACTTGTAGGCCAGCTTGAAATTAACCCTCGCCTCAGGGGGCCTGACAGCCTCCCTGATGTTTTTTCTGAAATCACTTTTTACTCGATTGCGGCGCATCTTGCTTGAAATTTCACTTTAACTGAGTTGACCACAATAACGTATGCTGGCAAAATTTCACTGAAATTGGTTCAGTCATTTGAGAGAAAAATGCATTTTTAGTGACGATTATAGTTTGAAAGACGGTAACTATATTGTAAAAATCGTAGAAAATAGTTTTGCAGCAAATTGCTAAGACAAAGATCGCGACAAAGATCGAAAAAACCGAATATTTTAGATCGAATATTTTAATTAGGAAAGGCCAAATCGGATTTCCGAAATTTTGGGTTTCTTGCCCCTAAAAACTTAAAAAATGGGAGAATCAATAAATAATTAAAATTGTCAAAGATTTTGACAAACCAAAAGATAAGTGAGAGAACTAAATATAGGAAATACCCAAACCAAATTTGAAAGCAAGCAATGACTTGCAATGGACTATTTGTGATTGAGTAGAAACTTCATGACGTAATTTATTCACTTTTTTTTTCCTTTTTTGACCAGGATACCAACAAATAAATTGCATTTTCTGTATTCTGGAGGAAAACTGGTCTAGGGGCCAAGCTTTTTATTTTACATTTTATCAATTTCTCCATTGGATGTTTTTGCGGAGGAAAACCGCTATTCTTGACGTGATTCGAGTCGAGGTCATTCAGTTGACCGAAGTTCACCAAATGCCTGAAACATAAAAAAATACATTACCGTTAGATTCCTCACATGAAGGCCAACATGCTGGTTCTTACCGCGTTGCTCTATGATGCTTGGTTTGGAAGTTAACAGGGAATCCTGTCAGCCCCTAACCCAACCCCCAACCCCGTAAGGCGAAGGTGGAAAACGGTAAGGCGAGGGTTAATATTTGTATGAAGTGGCCTGGGACCAGAAAAATTACCTCAAGGAGAGCCTTGCCATACATTTTAATAAATTAATTTTTCCATTTTCGTAATTTGTGTAAGCGATTGCGAAAACTTGTTTGTAATTGCGCCAAGCGGCGCAAAATTTTTCATTTTTTTTCATTGTGAATAGTGTTTGGACTTGCTTCAAAACTTATTTTAACGATAAAATTGTTATCTTTCCTCGGGTATCAGACTCACATGTAAATACCAAATAGTACCAAAACAGTCTGTATTGAATAATGTGGGTATTCACTGATATCCTTTTGGTGAGGGGGGGGGGCAAAATGTTTGCCCCACCCTTTTTTGCTTGGGGGCATGGCCGGATTGGCCCCCAGGATCCGCCATTGCGCTTGGAAGTTTATATTTTATAAAGGGAGTGGTATATGTGGTCAGTAATCACCGCCAGGGAGAGCTCTGCCAGACACTAAATGTAATTCGCTTTCCTATTTGCCAAAATGTGTATAGGCAATGCCAAACCTGTGTCATGCCGCGAAGCGGCGCGATATTTTCCAGTTTTTTGACTGTGAAAAAGGCTGGATTTTTACTGCTGCAAAAGCAATTTTCAACGACCCAAAATTTTCAATTGTCCGACCTTTGGGGGGAGGGGGGCAACCCATAGTCTCAGCCCTTTGGGGGGGGGGGGCTGGCCCCGTGGCCCCCGTATCCGCCCCTGTGTGGTTTTAACGTAGTTGCGGTTGTCGCGTTGGATAGAGGAGGGTTCACTCATGTAAGGGCTTTGGCAGTTACGCCACTGCAAACCTTTAACAGGTTAAAGGCTTGAGAAAAGAATCAAAAATCCCAAAAGTCTTACTCTTCACACTGTGGGGGATAGGGGGGGGGGGTGGCGCGAGGTACGCCCGTTAAGCTCTTAACCCGACACGGTCGACGGCCTAGCTATAGCCTGCCCGATGCGAGAAGCTTAACCGCCCGTGACCGCTGCCACCAGATCACGGCTCCTCTAAACGGGGGTGTGGCTTACTAGCCCTGCATCATCATCATCATCAGCATCTTCAGGTGGTCTCAGTGTAGAGTTACTCGCCCAGCACACGCGGTAAGGTTTAGCGCACCCGGGGACCTAACGTGACCTCCGGGGTCACGATAAAAGGCCTTATTGCAGTCACGCCTTGTTGGCGCAACTTGCCATTCTTTCCCTCCCTGATTCCTTCTGTCCGTCTCGTTCATTACTCAAATCCTCGCCACTGAAAACATCCGTCTGAGCCAACACAGCATATTTATTAAACAGCGTTTAACAAACCTTTACCAAGCCGTACTATCAAACCCCAGACCTGATTCTAGACTTATCTCTGATCCAAATAGAATATCTCCCCCGTAGCCTAGACAGAGTAATCCCGCCGAAACGTTGGACCCCAATCAGGGGCCCGGGAAGGGCCCATGCCCTCGGACCCGTCTCACCTTCTCATCGCCGCTGCTCACCGGAGACCCCCACATCTCTCTCCCGTGCGCGGCCAGCTGCCCTCTCTGGGGGGTTAACGACCGCCTATTTCACGCCGGCCGACCAATCGGCTCATTCCCCGTCGGGCACGTGCGTCACACTCTCACATGCCCCCGCGGACCGACATGTCGAACCACTCGCGTTGACCACGACACGTCACTGTCTCCACAACACAATTCTGAAAACTTTTCGTATTTAAGATTTATATTGCTTATGCATTGACAGTCAAAGCTGCTTATTTTTTTTATTTATCAGGAAGTGTGTCAACTTTGCGCCGATTTCAGGTTATTGGGAGGGGGTCATGGCCCCTTAGGCCTCCTGGATCCGCCAGTGTCCAGTGTATTTTCTGATGCAAACTAGCAGGTTTTGGGAGAGTATATGCTTTTTTGGGGTATAAAGCCCTGCTTTTTGGTGACAAAAGTAACAAATACCATCAATATAGTTATAAGATGTTCTCGTCTTTTACAAAGTGTTTACTCTACTGAATACCTGGAAACATTACTAACAATTTTAATTTTATTTTTCAAAATTCTATCACTAAATCATTTTTTAATATTTTGTAAATAATGATGTCTTTTTCCATTAAATAACAATTTTTCAAGTCTTGTTTGCTAGTCTCCTCTTTCTGAGGCTTAAATGGCGCAGATTAGACAAAACTTGTCCCTTGAAAAATTATTTTTCGTACTGAAACTTGAAAAATATTTTTTGGCTGTGTCTGTGTTTATTTTTTTGGTGTGTGGTGCCGCAATAATGCCTATTACTTTGGATACCTATCTCCCTTCGGAAGAGGAATTGACAGTTCCAGAGCTAGAAATCGGATATCCTGCTCTGAAAGCCGGATCCTTCCACCTGGGAAAGTACTGCGAAGCTCAGCGAGATGTAAGTACGGTCCGCTATAAGTGAGAATACACTTGTATGCCATAGATAGGGCAAAAACTATTAAATTGTACACAAAAATAATAAAAATTTCATGCTTTTGGCAGTGCATTCACCCTAAGGCACCAATGTATAACTATTAACTTAAAGATTCTGTATTTGATTCATCCCCTCTATATCTTAACCAATACAATTTGTAACATTTCATCACACAGGTACTGTCAAAATATGTGCTTTGTTACATGTGATTCTACATCATCACTCTAAAATATATCATACACTACATAAATACAGCATGGAATAGGATGAATTAGGTTATAGGTACTGCTTTAAGACTGGACATGTCCTAACTCAAGACTTGTAATGCTATAGGAGATAAAGTATGTCAGCATTGTCTGAATTATCAAAAGCATGAAAAGTCTGATGTTAGGATGTGTCTGGTATCAGGCGCAGATCCAGAAGTTTTCCCGCAATGAGGTTTACTTACTTGGTTTACTCACCTGGTTGGGTTCCTCGCTGGGGTTCAATTAGGCGGTCTACATTGGCAAGGAGTAAAAGGAACCCTATTTAGCTAAGATGCGCCAGTCTACTAACGTTATACCTCGGCATGATACAAGTAGTATGAAGTTTAGACTGGAAATGATGCATCTCCCATTATAACCATGCATAGTACATATTACATTTCCACAGAATACATCATCATCAGATTTGTCATAACATATCATCCTACACATTTCAGTGTGGTACCAAATAGGTGTGATGTTTATAGCCTGTTAAAATGTGGGGTACAAGCATCTTTGTACGTTTAAATATCCAGTATTTTTTAAACAAAAAGTGTGGTTATGACTATGTGGCTTGTTGCACCAATTTGTGAATATTTGACTGATTTTCTTTGAATTCTTCAACCTTCATGTGAGGACAGGCTCCCCACCGCCACCCCCTATATCCTCTCCTGGGTATTATGGTGTAAAGTCTTGCAAGTTTTTAAGGGTATCATTGACTTTCTACTTCTCATATTTAGTTGTGACAAGCTTAATTCAGAACTAGTTATTTCTGCATGATCTAAGCAGTAGCACTAAGCAGTGTTCACATCTAGTGGGGCTGAAATACAAATTTGGATGTAAAATAGCACCTAACTCTGAAAATAGATACATCCTTAGCCCAAATATAAACACAAACATTTTACATCATCATTTTGGCCACAAATGTAATGTTCCCACATTGCACTTTTTTCCCAGGCTACTCTGACCTCAAATTGCCCTTGAAGCCAATATAATAAAATAAAATATTTACATCTTACACTGGTTCTTCTCAGATATTTTGTGTTACCCAACGCAAAATGAATTTGAACATACTGTTCACATGATCACATCTCATTCAGTGTAGTCAATGCTTTCAGTTACTCAGTTCAGAAAAGCTGAACACAGGATAGAAAACAACTTGAAAATTGATCTGTATATTTATATTAGCTGTTTCACACTGTAGAAAGCCTTGCAAATTGGAAATAATGCTAAATGCTGCAACTTGCAATGTCTTGGATGCAAAGACCTGATGTTGAATGATTAGGCAAGGCATACACGTGTCAGAGAGACGTTTGGCGTTTTTCGAGGATAGCGGAAAAACGGCGCAGCGCCGCCGTTTTTGGCAAAGGTGTTCGGGCATCATTTACCTACTGGGCGTCATGTGACCTTAGTTGTCGGCCCGCCCTTAAACCCCAATCATCATCATCATCATTTACCTACATATTCACATTGTGTGTAATTCTTGACTTCGGGTCATCTCGGGTCAGGTCCCCAGGCCAGGTCATGTGACACAACCTCCTAACAAGTTTGCCGTCGTACCACGGCCATAGTTTTATGCCGATTGGTTTCAAACTTACTCGATTTAATTAGACCTTAAGTACCGACATATTCGTATATCTCGGATTGTTTTATATCGATTATCTAAGGCAAGGTCAATTGTTTGACCTAACCATTATAAGTAAAGGGGAAAAAACACAAATGTTTCCTTTTAAGAAAATATGCTTTAGATCAGGTCAGTTCTTCCAGAATCATGTTATTTTAGCTCATTCTTGATAATAAAGATTCAATTGTTGCTCAGTGACCTCTGCAAGGTCAGCTGAGGTCATCTGAGGTCACCAGCTCTTTTGTTTTCAATAACTCTTGATATCATAAAGTGGGCGCAAATTGGCCAAAGGTGTCTTAAAACACGATTGTGTTAATATTACTGATATATGGTCATTGGTCAATCAATAAAGCATATATTGAGAGAAAAAAGTTAGATAAAAATGTCCTTGTGAGTTGTGACCTTAAATGACCTCTGGACTGACTTGAGCCGAAATTTGAGGACACCAACGGCGATTGCGATTTCCATCCGCTTTCTATTTTTGATCGTTTGTTTCTAGATATCATAGCTCCCGAGATATTTGGGGGTTTCTGGCAAGGTTCATATAGATATGATTGGGTTATTACTTATTACTCACGTGATCAAAATGGGCACCGAAAGTAGGGGATTTAAACCGAAGAACTTCTGAACATCTCAAGGCCGGGAGCACACTTATGCCCGTAGCTGAAAAAATACATAACTGATCGTATTTATATAAAATGTAGAAGTATAATCAAACAGAAAAATCAAACCACATACAAAATCAAACATTAATTATTGCATTTTTTTGTTATAGTTTCGTCCTAATATTCTACTTTGAACGCTTCTCCACGCATGAAAACTATCATGCACATAAGCTGTAATTAATGCGTGTACAAGACACGTTTCTGTCAAAATTTTCCTTCTTAATCCTATTCCGGGTTGGATACTAAGCATAAGAATCGGTCGGGGGGGGGGGCTTATTCGGCCCCCTCAGATCTCATTCTCGGCTCCCATAAGAGCTAATATCATGACATTTGGTGGGTAGGTAGGGGCTACGAATAAATTTATTTGATGAAATTTGTATTACCATGGTTCAGTATCTTCAAGGTCAAATGACGTCATCAAAGGTCATATTTGCCAAAATATGAAGTTTTTCAGGAAAGCTTGCCAGTATCTCGGAAACTATGGTAGCTAGAGTGAATCCGAAAAAAAACACTGGAAAACATTTAATTTATCTTTCGTCAACATGTCATCAGAATTGACCTCAGGTCAATAGTTTTGGCTATAGAGGTCATCAAATGTAAACAAACCTGTTTTTTAGCAAAAGTGTTTTCGTGAATAACTTTTTACCTAAAACATATACTACTTATAGTTTTGATACGACCGTGTTTTTACCGTCAAAGCGGTTAGAAAAATACCAATTTGGACCAAATTTGGTTATCTCTAAAATTTGACACCGGGTTAAGATCAAGGTCAACGTCAAGGTAACCTAAGTCGGCCGAGCTGCATATGAAAAGATGCGTCTCGACGAGACAAACGGTTTTACACCAGTTGCGAGTTTTTACGGTCATCCTGTCACGAGTTATTGACAAAAAAAGTGTTGGTGACCCTGCTTGACCTTTAAAAAGGTCACTGACTACAATTTGCATCCGGATAATCTAAGATGACACTTGACTAAAATCAATGGATTGAAATAATGTGTTTGATAATAAATTTGGTTTTTTACCATATATTTATGATTTAAGAGCATTTGACCTGACTTAAGGTCATCCAAAATTAAGATATCGATGTGAAGTTTTCAATAGATATTCATTTGCATGTTTTCTCTTAAATATATTCCGTTTTTTAAACCGCTTGGAAGTAAAACAACTTATATCATTCTTAAGTTCAAACTTCAAATATATACAAAATTACAATCACAATTTTGAAGTTTCGAGATAGCCATCTAAAAGACCATTCAGTTCTCTACCGAAATAATTTTTTGCTTATACTTTGCTACTACAAAAAACTCGCTACGAGTGATTCACCATGCAAAGGTTTTGGGTCAAAACGGCCGAACATGCCCAAAAGTCATCAAGTTTAACGATTCTAGGTTGAATGTTGTATGAGCTGTACACGAAAAACCTCGGGGGGGAGGAAGTGATTCAGTCCCCCCGACGCTAATAGGGTTAACGAGGTTTATTTAAGTTATTTAATTACAATATAAACAAATTAAAGAATGAAGGAGAGACTTGGGCACATTCTGGCACGGGGCACATTCTGTCAGCGGGGTTTTCTCGTGAACTATCCGCCACAGGTATTTTGTTGTTTCATGACATGTGTTCATTTTTGCTTGGAATGGCCCGGTAGTATCAAAACAATCGCCTATAAGCGGTCTTTTTTTCCTTGTCCCAGAAACGTTCCACAAGCATACGCGTAGTAACAGGTGGGGGGGGGGGGGGGCATGGCCCCTCACTTTTTGTATTTTTGTGTGCCAAAATATGTCCTTTACATGTCGATACAAGTTTTGATGGCAAAAGGTTCGCCGAGACGAGAAGGGCCCACATCTGCAAATAAATATTCCACAGCGGGGCTGGGTTTCTCTCAAGACGAGATCTAAGCTGCACTGTCTCCCCACTTTTCGTGTTGTTCCTACGTCCCTGTCCACAAGTACGGCTTAGCTATTTGTGATCAGCATGGATGGTTGCATTGTTTGTATTCCCTGCCGACAACCATCTGCCCCCGCTGCTGTTGATGGCCGCACCGTTGCGGCCATCAGTCGTCCACGGCGGGCACGCATAGCATCGTCACGAAACAATGGACCCAACTAAGCTTAGATACTGTTTTGAGAGAAGCCCAGTGCAAAATTGCCTGCAGGTGCAGCTATGAGCTCTTCTCGTCCTAGTGCACATTTCGCTGTCTCACATTTTCCCAGTTTCTCAAACACATATTTTAGCAGGAATTCTGAACAGAGAGTGGAGGACTTCCTCGTCCCCCTGACTTCCTCGTTCCTACGCGTATGGTGGGTGTTGTCGGTGTGTCCTGTTATCTCTCGTCACTGCGGTGTCCGCATCCGATGCAGCTGCGGCCGGTGAGCGCCGTTACTCCTGCGGCCGGACGCTCAGCAGTCCGCGAACCTGACACTCCGACAGGAAGGAGGAAGTGGACTGACGGGCTTCCTTCTCCCTGCCTCGCGAGGGAAGCCAGCAGACGGCCGTGTGCTCTCCTATTCCCTGCCTCGTGACATTTCCTAGTGCCAGACGGCCGGGCCGTCCTCTCCGCCCTCTCACGAGACGTCCCGGTAGACAGCCCCCGCCCCCGATCTGTCCTGCCCCCCGCCCCCGCTCTGTCCTGCCCCCGCCCCGACCTGCCTGCCGCCCCCGCTCCGACCTGCCTGCCGCCCCCGCTCCGTCCTGCCCCCCGCCCCGACCTGCCTGCCGCCCCCGCCCCGACCTTGCCTGCCGCCCCCGCTCTGTCCTGCCCCCGTCCCGAACCTGCCTTGCCGCCCCGCCCCGACCTGGCCTGCCGCCCCCGCCCGACCTGCCTGCCGCCCCCGCCCCGAACCCTGCCTTGCCGCCCCCGCCCCGACTGCCTTGGCCGCCCCCGCCCCGACCTGCCTGCCGCCCCCGCCCGACCTTGCCTGGCCGCCCGCCCCGACCTGCCTGCCGCCCCCGCCCTGGACCTTGCCTGCCGCCCCCGCCCTGACCGCTGCCGCCCCCGCCGACCCTGCCTGCCGCCCCCGCCCTAACCTGCCTGCGGCTGCAGTGGAACTTGCCCTGGGTAGTGGCAGACGCTCTCTGTGCACGGTAGTGTCGCTAGCAGACACATGCCAAGGCCAAAAATAGGATACAAGATCCCACGTTGAACGGATTTTCCAGGATCCAAGATCCAGAGGATCCCACGACAAAATGATAATGCGGGATCCAGCTGCGCCCTGAACCCGATTTTATTCTGGGGTTTTCAATTGGATCACCCACAGAGTGCCTCATGTGCGAAGTATTCATATTACGTCCCCAACCAGCTGTGGCCTGCGATGGATGTCAAAATCATCATCGGATACACTGGTGACTACAACAACATAGGGCAGAGCATTTCAGCAGGGTTTCACAAATAGGCATCACTGTATTGCGTTACAGTATTACTGCGCAGATGCCGCATGCCGCCTCCATGCCTGTTGTCGCCTACGGTCGCTGAACGAGCATGCTTGTGTTAGATATCAGCGTATGCTGGCACATGGCTATATATGGTTTCAATGTGCGTCGGCGGAAGTGACGTGATGTGAAACGTTTTTCCAGGGTTATGACTCAGGAGTTCACGTCCTTTTTCTTATTAAGTGATTCAGCAACTACTCCAGTGAATCATTTCCGCATCTGTCGTATTTTGTGGTGAGAATAGTTCGTCAGTTACCGCATGTATTGTACAAAATGTCGAAGCATATATAGCACTGAAAACGGCTACACAAAATTATAAATTGGAACAAAATGCATAGTGATCCTATTCTAACTTGAGTCCCGTCACCGCATCCATTCGCCCTCGCACACAGTGCCCAATCACTCTTTCTTCCGTCACCAAGGTCATCTTGAGCGTTTTTGTTAGACCCCATTATTGCTACCGTGTGCTTATTTCATCATCGTCATCAACGTACTTTTTCACTTTTTCTCTCTCTCTCTCTCTGTCTTTCTCTTGTTCCTTGTCCTCTGCTGGATTTGAGTGCAATCGTTTTCGGTATGCTTCTTGCATTGATGCAGTCTTTCCTTGATTAAGCTGAGCATAAAGGCGAAATCGATGAGGAACTTGATCTATTTAGTGAAGAAGAATCATAAGTCTTCTTACAAACCACGAATGATAAAGTTCAAATGACCACATATCACACCGTTCTGCAAGTTTCCTTGAAACTGCACTGGCTACAAATGAGAATGAGGCGATGACGACGAGCACATATCGGTAACGGTAAATATACAAAGTACGCGTGCTAATGCACCAAACAAAGCACAGCACAGACATTCACATCTCACACACTTGCAGGCACGTGAAAATATCACCATAGCTAACATATCTACTGACACAACCATGTGAATTTTGATTTACTATGCGTATTGCGTTGGCTGCACGCCCGCAAGTTACAGACGCTGAGTGCCCTGAAGGCGAAGCGTGTTGCAACCAAGTCTAGCATCACCCGAAACACGGTAGGTTGGTCGAACAATATCACTGTTGGCGGTGCGGCGTGACGGTCCTCGGGACGATTAGCGTGACTAGTGAGTGGGCACTCGGCGGGGCAACAGTATAGAGCGACTGGGCGCTGAGTGCGGATGACTCGGGGTCATCCAGAGTGTCAATCGGGGCCATCCAGAGCGACATTCCGGAGGTCGCTCAGGACCAGCTGAAGATTCTCAGGACCGGCTAGAATCGGGCCTCTCGAGACCGACGTCCGGTCCTGGGGCGTCACCGCGACCCTCGGGCCACTCTGTCCCTGCATCAGATCAGCTATCAGACGGCGATGGTTGGCTGGTTGGCGGGTCTGCCATGCGGTAGTTGGTCGTCTGCTCTTCAGACGGCCAGACCGGTGGCAGTGGCGGCGGCTAGCAGCAGCGTCAGCACGCCGGCGGCGGCCGAGGTGGCGCCGTTCTCCTTGTCCGTCACGGTCTTTTCCTCCTGGGTCTTGACCTCCTTCAGACACTCAAAGTCGGCCGTGTAGGCGGTGAGACGGTACTGCTCCAACTTCTGGTCGCCCTCCACGCACTTGCTGGTGCGGTACAGCTCTCCGTAAACTTTCGGCAGCTGGAAGAGGCCGTCGTTGTCCTCCGCGGCGTCATCCTCCTGGGCAGCGTTCTCGCGATCCTTCTCTTCGGCAATCAGGAACGCCTCCTCGCCGACTCGCACCAGCTCCTTGAGCTCCTCGCAACGGCACACGAATCGGTTACCGTATACGCGGTAGAGGGCATCCTGGTGTTCCTGCTCGTCGGCTGGCGTCAGGAAGCTACCGTAGCTGCCGTTGGCGGCAGCGCTCAGCGTGTTGTCGCCGAACGTGAAGGCGAACTCGGCCGCGCCAGGGGTGGTTCCTAAGCGCACGTTCACGGCAATCAGACGAATGAACTCGTCGAAGACAGTCGGGCCGAGCCGACCGATTGCGTTTCCGGTGACGGCGGCGGTGGTGAACTCGATCCGCAGCGGCGCCATCAGGCTGCTGAGCGTGTTGTTGACCAGCGCGAACTTGTCCAGGGTCATCTGCACATCCTCTGAGTCCATCGCCGTGATGGCGTTGCGCGCAATCGTCACGTTGTTGGTGTCCGTCGAGTGAGCGTTGTTGCGCACGTTGATGCGCAGCGCGCCCACCCGCGTGATGGTGTTGTCGGCGATCGTGACGGAGAGCACGTCGCCAACGTCGACGTCGAGCGCGTTCAGCGTGCAGTTGGCGACGGTAACGGTGTCGGCCTTGCCGAGCTTGATGCTGACGTCCTTTGCGACGCTGTCGACTAGGCGCACCGATAGCACGTCAGCGCCGGCGGCGAAGCTGTCGAGCGGCAGCTGGCCGGCCACGAGGTCGGAGAACTCGAGCTTCTGCAGCCGCGTCACTTGGTTGAGAGCCTGCGGGTCCATCTGCAGGTCGGCCACGCCCTGCACGGTCACGCGCCGTAGCGGCCCGTTCTCGGTGTACAGCGAGTTACTCTCCAGCTTCAGCTGCGCGATGTCGCTCAGCTCCAGGTCCGTCAGCGAGATGGCGTTGGAGAGGGCCTCCGAAACGAGGCTGACCTGGCTGCAGCTGTGCACACGCAGACTGCGCGTTTGGTCAGACAGGTAGGCGTGGCTCCGTTTTCCCAGCATCAGCGGCTGAAACGCAGGCAGGATACGAGGTCAGACAGCGAAACGGACACAAGCGCTATACCGAGGTTAGCTGTAAGGCATTTGTGAAGACAATCATGTCATTTGCTGCTAAACAGGTTTTCAGTTGTCGGCTCAACCGGTACGTTTTTTTTTTTTTTAAATGGACGTTCGAACGTGTCTATCAGGCTGCGAAGTTTCGAATGCGGCGTAGGAGTTTCCCTCCCAGAGTCGGCCGGTGCCGGAGTTAGCAACGGCTGTGAAAGTTGCACAATCCGCCGGCTCTCAAGGCCATTCATCCTCTGTTGGCGCCCAAACCCGTTTTATCAACATTTAATCTGGAGCTTGGCTCTGTATACCAAAAAGTTACGCAAGCCTTGAAACAGATTTAAGGAAGACTGCCTGGATAAACAAATGCGTAAACCAGAGAGCTTTCCGCATGATCCCGATTCCCGGCAGAAACGGACAGCTTCACACCTCGTCTGCAGCGGCCGTTACGTGCAGACAACATGGCGGCGTCTGTGCCGGCCCGCGTCTACTGCGCAGTTCCTGACAACCCCGTCCGTGGCCACTCCTCATAGACACTCACCTCCCCACTGCCGCCTTTGCTGCAGTCACAGGTCACCAGCTGGTTGCCTTCGTCGCAAGTGCACTCGTCCCTGTCGCAGATGAACTTGGTTGGCAGCCCGCCGCCGGCTTGGGGCGCAGCGGCCGCCATCGCCGCGGCGGCACTCAGCACCAGAAGGTAACCAATGGGCCTCATCGCTGCTCCGTCTGTCTATCTGTCTCCTCTGACTACTCCTCAGCGTAGCTCGCACCACACACACACACACTCACTGGGCACGATGCGAGCCGACAGGAGCTATACAACCGCAACGGTCGGCCGGTGCTGGCTTTATGGCGCAGGCTGCGGAGGCCACTCCCTGGAACACTGCCGAGTGATTCAGCGGCGCGCGCTGCCCGACCGCCGCCGGCGCTGCCCGGTGGTGACGTCACGGCAGTACCACCCGAGCGTGCAAACTCCGAGCGTGCAGCGCCGGCTGTCCGGAAACGTGAGGAAGCGGAGATAGCGACCGTCGGGCTGCACGCCGGCAGGGTGTGCTAATTGCCTAGCGGCGTGATTTGAAAAGGTCAACCAGTGGAACGGCGTGCGCCACGGCGAGGTTGTTTCAATATCAGCCGTTGGTATAACCTTGATCGAGGGGCGTATTTAGGTGGGGTCACCGCTCCATGCCCCCTCCCCCTGGGCGCCGAAGGCGCCTTCGGTTCATGAAATGCGCCTCACATTCAGCGAAGGGCGCCGGAGCCGCCCTTGGCTGAATGTGAGGCGCGTTCCACTGAATGTCAGGCGCGCTTCGGTACACCTATAAGCTCCCTCCCACATACCTTCAAAGCGCCCTCCCAAATACTTCCCGAGGCGCCCTCAAATACACCTCTGAAGGCGTCCTCCCACATAGCTCCAAGGGCGATCTCCAATACACCTTAAAAACGCCTTTCCACATGCTTTCAAAGGCGCCCCTTGATAAACTTCTGAAGGCGCCCTCAAACATACCTACAAAGGCGCCCTCCCATATACATCCCAAAGTACCATCCGATACAAATACCTATGAAGGCGCCCTCCTACATACCTTCAAAAGCGCCCCATGCACCTTTGAAAACGCTCTTCCAAATATCTACACTCTGCAGGCTCCAAAGGCGCGCTCCAATGGATCTCCGATGACGCCCTCCCACATACCTTCAAAGGATACCTCGAATACACTTTCGGAGGTGTCCTCCGATACATATACGAGAAGGCGAATGAAGACGCCCTCAAATACACCTCTGAAGACGCCTTCTCACATACCTTCAAAGGCGCCCACCGATACGATTCACCTCTGAAGGCGCCCTCTCACATAGTCCAAACTCCAAAAACACCCTTAGATACATATATCTTGAGGCCCGAGGGCGCCCTCCGCTAACAAACCTCCAAGGCGACATTCGCTTGAATGTGAGGCGGGGCGCCGTCTGGTCTCACAAGAGGGTTTCTCTGGATCTATTTGGAGGGCGCCCTCGAGATGTATCGAATGGCGCCTTGGGAATATTTGGTGGGGCCTCCAGAGGTGTATCTGAGCGGCGCAATTGAAGGCATGGGGAGGCGAGTTTTGAAAGTTGTATCGGAGGTCACTTTCGGAGCTATGTGGGATGGCACCTTCAGAGGTGCATCGTAGGAGGCCATTGGAGATATGTGGTAGCTGGGAGGGCGTCCTCGAAAATTTATCGGAGCTTACCCCCCGCTCAGCAACAACTTTCGCTGACGGCGCCTCCATGTGTGGATTTGGCGCCCCTTGAGGGCTTGCCCCCCCCCCTTAGCGGATTTATAAATACGCCACTGCCTTGAACTTCGCCCGCCGCTGAATAGATGAATTCCCATGGCCGGCGCTCGCTGCGTAGTACCGGCCCTGGGACTGGATGACGTCACTCGGGCGTGACGTCATCCGTTCGTGACGCCACACACAGGTATGACGCCCTGCAGGTGTGACGTCGCCCTGGATTCCACCAATCGGACGCCAGTTAAGGAGAACTGCTCTCACTGGATGCCTCGACAGCCTGTGACGGCATGGTCTGACGTCACATATGTCTGACGTCACATACATGGTCTGACGTCACATACCTGTTCTCGAGGTCGATTAGCGAATGGTTGAACAACACCGTTGGGCGATGGCGTCACTGGCGGGTCCAGGAGGCGGCCTGAATCGTTCCAGCGAGCGCCACGAAAAGCGGCTGCGTCACCGCTCGGTGGCGAGAAGCGCCGCGCTTCCGCTGAGTTCCTGCGGAAGCGGAGGCGCCGGGGACCGACCTAGTGACGCACTGCTGAGTGCTGAGGCACTGTGTGCAGTGACTCACTACGAGCCACGAGGAGGTGACTCGCTGATCAGCTGCTGTGTGTTGTGATTCACTGGCGGGCCTTGAACTGCTGAGGCCTGAGTCAGTGCCACCTACAGCCGAGGCTGGTGTGTCAGACCAACGTGAATGGAGGAAGCGAGGAAGTTCTTGCGATGCTTCCAAGCTTATGTTCTGGCTGTTCTGGATCTGTCAGCGCGTGTAGTCCGCGATTTGTGGAACACTGAGTCGTTTGGTCAGTATCTACCAGTATTGAGTGGCTGAATGTGATAGATTATTCAGATGTAATGATAAAAGATTAAACAACGAATTACACCCCACGTGTGTTATCAATCGCACCCCTGAAGAAGTTAATACAATCGGGCGGAAATTGACCCAATAGTGTCGGCGCGCCCTTAAACCTCAATTAACAAACAAAGAAGCTAATACAATTGGGCGCAAATTGACCCAATGGTGTCGGCGCGCCCTTAAACCTTAATTAACAAACAAAGAAGTTAATACAATGAAACCCTGAATGTAATTTGTTGTTTAATCTTTTATCATTACATCTGAATCTATAGTATCTACCTTGTAGCTTCGATTTCATCACTTATCAGTAGGTATCTATTTAACCAGTAAGATACCTTAATCGGCGAAGGACGAGCGTTCCCGTAGAAACCCGATAGTTTATGAGTTACGGAACAGGGGTGTGCACGTGCGCACGTGCAGTGTGACCCTGAGTCGGAATTGTGCGACATTGCCAGTAGTGAAGTCTCAAACCACACAATCAATTTCAGCTTAATCGTTGTAGCCGTTTCTGAGCTACGGAACAGGGTTGTGCACGTGCTCACGCGTAGTGTGACCCAGAGTTTGACTTGCGCGACATTGCCAGTAGTCAGCTTAATCGGTCCAGCTGTTTATCAGCTACAGCAGGATAACGTTTTATGACACCCCTGACGCGGTACGTGCCATGCGCAGGGGCGGCGCCACCAGATTTTACCTGGGGGGCAAAGTCGAAGGGGGCCTCTCGTAAGTCTCCCAGGGGGCCTCCTCTTCCCAGGGGGCCTCCCTGGCGTAGGGGCCTCACATCAAGATAGAGCTACTATAGCGATACCGGGATGTTTAGTTTGGCTTAACCCCCCCACGTCACCTACTCTCCAGGGCGTGTAATTTTTATCAGAGGCCTCAGAGCGGTGTGTTTAAGATTTTTTTTTTCCAATGTCATATTACATCTACAGAGCTACCATTTGAAGGATTTCATTCACCAAGAAAGCACGAGAAGAATATAGCGCGAGTGCGCTTTCAACGCTTGGGAATGGCCCCGTTCCAGCGTTGAAAGTGTCAAAACAAAACGGCTGAAAAGGCATGGTTACAAGGATAGAGAATGTAGTATGGCAGGCAAGGCATGAAGCCATACAATTTTAAGAAGCTGGAGTTAATAAACTGAGGGTCTGCCCCTTTCAGCGTTGAAACCAAGTGACACCGTTTGAAATCACTATACAAACTTCGAATATTTTTTTGGAGAGGGGGTCCAGTCCTGAAACTCTTTGAATTAGCGAAAGAATTGCGCACGCGGAGCGGCGCGAAAATTTTGAAATCTTACGCGCTGGATATGGCCATTCTCATCTATGCGTCGCTTTGCAAATGGTGCCGGACTGCAAGACCTGCTAAAAGTGGCTCTTTTGCGCTTAAAAGTGCGGTAAGAAATGATAAAGCTAACTATTTTGGCCAATTATAGATTTATTTAAAATAACAACCTATGAGCAAAACAAATAAATGCACCGCAAAGGTGGCGAATTTGTAGTTTAAGTTTTGACGCCGCATACAATTTAATTTGTATTGCAATTGCGGCCGCGAAGCGAGCGCGAAAGATTTGGATTTTGTTGTTTGACAGGGGCCTCAGTGTAGGCTAGGTCAGACAGGGCACATAATTGGGGAGATGGGCTATACCCTTGTTTATAGTTGGGGCTAGGACCTAGTTCAGATATATCATTACAAATATGTATAAAAAGGTGAAAATGGAGGTTTTCCTCCTCAAAAATGAAGTGGCCAAATCCCAAGTTTTACAATCCTTAGGGATAGGGGCCCGATTTTAGTAACTGGGGACCCTCTGTCTAGTCTGGGGGCTTCCTGTCTGTACCGGGGCCTTTTCCTGTTTAGTACCGGGGGCCTCCTGTTATTACAGGGGCTCCTGTCTAGTACAGGGCCTCCTGTCTAGTACCAGGGGCCTTCTATCTAGTACTGGGGAAGGGATCTCCTGTCTAGTACCGGGGACGATGCCTCCTATCTAGTACCGGGCCTCCTGACTAGTACCGGGGGCCTCCTGTCTGGCACGGGGGCCTCCTGTCTGGCAGACGGGGGCCTCCTGTCCTAATACGGGGCCTCCTGTCTAGTACTGGGGGCCTCCTGTCTAGTATCGGGCTTCCTGTCTAGTACATGGGCCTCCTGTTTAGTACCGGGGGCTCCTGTTTAGTACTGGGGGCTCCTGATCTAGTAACTGGAGGTCTCCTTTCTAATGCTGGGGGCCTCCTGTCTTGTACTTGGGTTGCCCTTCTGTCTAGTATGGGGGCCTCCTGTCCCCTAGTACTGCTGGGCCTTCTGTCTAGTTATGAGGCTCCTGTTAGTACTGGGCTTCCTGCTAGTACGGGGCCTCCTGACTAGTACTGGGGCCTCCTGTCTAGTATAAGGGCGCTCCTGTTTAGTACTGGGGGCCTCCTGTCTAGTATGGGTGCCTCCTGTCCTAGGTGCTGGGCCTACGTCTAGTATGGGGGCCTCCGTGTCTGGTACTGTGAGGCTCCCTCTAGTATGGAGGCTCCTGTCTAGACTGGGGCCTCCTGTCTAGTATGGGGGCTCCTGTCTCTACTACTGGGGGGGTCTCTTAGCCTAGTACTGGTGGGGGCCTCCTGTCTAGTACGGGGGCTTCCTGTCTAGTATGTGGGCTCCTATCTGGTACTGGGCCTCCTGTATAATACTGGGGGCCTCCTGTCTAGTATTGGTGGCCCTTCAGTTTGGGCCCGTCCCATCAGGCTTTCTTCATTCAAAGAAATTTGACCAAGAGCCACATAATTTCCGTTTATTTTGGGCCAGTTGTAGGCAGGGGCACCTTTTTGGGAGTGGGGCCTCCGTGAAATTCTGGGGGGTCAAAAACATATGTTTGCCCCCCCTGTCTGACGCCAGGCGGGGCAGCTGCCCCCTGCCCCCCCCCGGTGGCGCCGCCCCTGGCCATGCGCCATGCTGACCCTTCACGTGAGACGAAACATGGCAGTAGCATAATTGATTGATGAGGCTATCAGATGGCGAAGACTGCTTGTCAATCGGACGCGAGATTCGAAAGATGTATGCTCCTCAAAAGCGTTATGGTCAGGCCGGGTCGGGTTGGGTCGGTCGATCGGGTCGGCCGCTTATATGTGATCAAACACGGATTCAGTGAGGACTCGTGAGCGCTTCGCGCTCGCTCGTAATCATCAGCACAAACATAATTAGTTAGTTCGTAGGTCATTGTGGTATAGTTAAAAGGTTTGGATCGATATTGCAGTGTTGTACCTATTTTTGTCAGTTTGCTAAGTATTCGAAGACCTTCGTTAGTGTGCTGTTTCACTGAGGAAACCCCTGGTTTTTGTCCTTTATTGCACTATGACACATCCCGTTTTATCAATGGTTTACACGAAACTGGTAAATACTGCCTTTCATAATGTTATGTAGCCAGACTCTTTCCTGCTGAAGATGTTTGTACAATATAGACTGCTTTGTTCAACGACAGGCCCCGATGAGCTGTCACTTTGATGTCGGTGATCTGGTCATATCACGTGATTATGAAGAACTTTGGTTTGTGACTCATTGTTGCCTTGAGTGATGACCAACATCGTTGAAAAGCTCGAAAGCCACTGTCAGAAGCCCTTCTTTCGAATAGCTCAATGAAGGATGTGTGCGTGCGGACTGCGGAACACGTACAGTCGCACACTGGAAGGGGCTACTTTAACCCAACCCGTTTTATATCTCTCTCTCTCTATCGACAGGTTCCTTCGTTTATGGACCAATTTAAGATATGATGGTGTCCACCTGCCCAGAGCTGCGCATCGAGGGCTCTGCATTTTGACTAGCTCACTGATCGAATCGAATCGGCGATGTTATGTCCGCGCACGACGATCTCGACGTTGGTCATGGATATCAATATTAATTGTTTCATTTCTTACCTTTATTTTGTCCTTTGCTTGTGTTAATCCGACTTACGTGATTCTGGCGCTAGCACGTGATCTAGGTCTGCTCCAGTTTGGTTATGCCAACCGAACACATCATTGTTTATACAACGGTATTTTGCTGGTCATTCGTCACATTCCGATTTGGCTGCCCGGTGACCACTGCCCACTGACCAGCCGTGTCTCATATCACAGCCGTTGTCCATATCACAGCCGTGTCTCATATCACAGCCGTGTCTCATATCACAGCCGTGTCTCATATCACAGCCGTGTCTCATATCACAGCCGTGTCTCTATCCACACCGTGTCTCATATCACAGCCGTGTCTCATATCACAGCCGTGTCTCATATCACAGCCGTGTCTCATATCACAGTACATGACAGCTGATTGGTCGAACCGTGGGCGGGTTGAACATGCCGTGGCATCTTGCTTTGCTCTCTGCGGAGGCCGGCTGGTGCTCTGCAACTCTCACCATTGAAGTTGTGCAGTAGAGAGCCATTCGTGACTTTTCTTCATGGTCAACTCGTTTCTCGATCATGTTAGAGATAAAGGGACCCGCCTTCTTCAGGTGGTTAGGCTGAATTCATGCGTCAAAGTGCATGGATATTGCTCAGTTTGATCGTCTCTGATGGCCTTATATGAGATGGTATATGGCTTAGCTCATCGAGTTGTCGCTTGACCTGAAAAGTTATTGGTGGTGTTAAATGGTAGGAAACCAGTGACTGTCATGCCATTATTACGAGCGAGCGCGAAGCGCGCAGCGAGTCCTCACTGAATACCGGATTTTTCTCACATATAAGCGGCCGACCCGACCCAACCCGGCCCAGCCGGTCCGACCCGACCATAACGCTTTTCAGAAGCTTATATCTTTTGAATCCCGCATCTGATTGACAAGCGGTCTTCGCCATCTGATAGCCACATGCAATGATATTATGGTATTTACATGTTTCGTCTCACGTGAGGGGTCAGCATGGCGCGTGACTCGTGCCGTGTCAGGGATGTCAGAAAGCATTATCCTGCTATAACTGAGAAACGGCTGGACCTATTAACCCTCGCCTTACGGGGGGGGGCTGACAGGCCCCCTGAGGTTTTTATAGAATAACTTCTTGCACATGCGGCGCACATTTTCTTGCTGACATTTTCAGTAACTGCGTTTACAGCAATTACACGTAGGTATCCTCACATTTTTTTTCTTCAAAATTGGACAAGTAGTTTTGGGAGATAATGACGTTTTAGTGATGTTATGTTGGTAAAAATACGTTAAATATTGGCAAAATAATCGTAGAAAATATGTTTTGCAGGCCTAAGGCAAATTGAAACGTTTGACAAGCTGCTACAGAAGAGTGCTGTCTCAGTTTAAACCCGATTCATACGCAAAAAGTGAGCTATCCTCGATATCATTTACACATACGTATCCAATAGGCATATTTACTAAGCCAGCTTCACTCATCCCCGGAAGACTGGGAGACACGCCTATATGACGTATTTTGCTGACCGTCATACTTGATTCTGCCATCGGCCCGTCACCCTTCTGACTCGGGACTGTCCCAATGACCCGTTTATGGGCACTGTTCGTCGTTATGCAGGCATGCACTTCGCGACCGACTGGTTGACCCCCAAGCGAGTTTGACTCTCATAGTTCACCGCATTCCCTTCTCGCAGTTACGGGTGAAGACTGAAGAATGCAGGCCAAGTTGCGCATTGCGGGTGCGTCGTGGGTCTCCCCGTCATTGACTTGCATCAGCTTACGTAATGTAACGACGCAACCAGGTGCAGATGGCGCTGGCGGCGCCGTGTTGTGCTGCGACTGTGGCTTACACTGCAGGTGATCAGGGTGGTACCTGAGACCTGTTCAAGGGGCTGCGGCCACCCGGCTCTCGCGGCCAAGAGACGGAGCTTAATTTGAACGACCTTGAACACTTGTGGCTGCTGATGGCGTCCGATAGATTGCGTGTGTAACGTTTGCAACGAATAGGTAATTACATGGAAACCCTGGATGTTTCCCAAAGCTTTTTAACCACATAAATATTTGCCAGTCACTACGAGTTGTCATTTTTCAACCACCAGTGAACAGCGATGGCATCAAAACAGTGCGCAGCCTTTGTCGGACCTGCGCCATTGGTGTCGAAGTTATTTTGCGGCTGCTCCCGAGCAACCACAGGAGGCGTAGAAAGTATGACGTCACCCCTCCGACCTGCTCTTTCGTGATTGGCTGACGATTTAGACCCACATTTTTACCGCAGTTGTCGCGGCCACAGCACCTTGAACACTGAACAGGCCTGTGAGGTCTTGGTGGCACTTTGGTGCTGTCTTGGAACCTGGAACCATCCCAACACCATCCCAACACCATCCTTCTAGTACCATCATAGCACCATCCTACTAGCACCATCCTAGCACCATCCTACTAGCACCATCCTAGCACCATCCTACTAGCACCATCCTACTAGCACCATCCTACTAGCACCATCCTAGCACCATTCTAAAACCATTCTAGAATCACTCTAAAACCATCTTAGCACCATCCTAACATTATCCTAGCACTATCCTAGCACTATTTTATCACCATCCTAGCACCATCCTTGCAGACTTGTAATGACTCATATTTTTTTTTAGTCGACTCAAGTCTGACTCAAGAGCCAAAGATGTTTTATTTTTATTTTAGTCCGAATGTTTTGGATGGATGGCTTTCCGAGGTCAGGACCCGCGCTAAGCAGAGCTTGTTGCGCTGGTCATGACCTCACCACCCGATCGCGCAAATTCCTGTTGGCCGGCAGAATTAAGAGACGAAAGTTTACGTTGCCGACATACCTGGACACGGTCCGCCCCGCTCGCTTGACGTACCTGGCCTTTCAGTGCGACCGCTGCCACTGGCCGCAGGCCTCCCAGTCAGAGCAAATAGCG
The DNA here is from genome assembly GCA_014673585.1 of Semibalanus balanoides. NCBI lineage: Eukaryota > Metazoa > Arthropoda > Thecostraca > Balanomorpha > Balanidae > Semibalanus > Semibalanus balanoides. Next base: position 102,990 of record VOPJ01013807.1, read on the forward strand.
AGCGCCGAAGGCGACGCGAAACCCGGTTGCCACTACCGGGATAGGATAGTCAGGGAAGATCAGCGCTTCCCACTGAGCTACAGGGCGGACTGACTCGACTCCTTGACTCAAGTGGTGTTTTTAAAACAAAATGAGTCGACCTTCAACTCATGGACCTGCAAGTCTTGCTTTTTAAAAATGAGTCACTCACACTATGACTCAAGGTGCAGTTTTTAATAAATTTTTTCGACTCGACTTAAAAACAAACATTTGAGTCGACTCAGTTTGACATCATCACAAGTTTCATTAATTACTTGATGTTCGACCTGGGGGGGGGGGTCGGTGTCAGACAAAATCGCATTCTATCTCCAGGTAAATTGTTTGCTCAGGTGAAAGGGTCGTCGCCAGTGCCTCTAGCTATGTCCGTCTTTGATTTGGACTCACATTTGTTTGAGTCGATTCAAGTCTGACTCACAATCGCTAATAACTGACTCAACTCTTGACTCAAGTGCTGTTTCAAACAAATTGAATCGACTCGACTCTTGACTCAGGTGCCGCTTTTACAAATTGAGTCGACTCATGACTCATCCAAAAATGTCTGACTCATGAGTCAACTCATGACTCAACTCTGAGTCATTTACAAGTCTGCATCCTAGCAACTGCTCAATCTACATGGCTATTCTCAGTCTTCCTGTCTTGCTGGCTATATTTCGACTCGACGGCCGGAGTCCGCGCTGAGAAAAGCTTTACTCTTTATTTCCAAGGCATGCCTATCTCATTCCGAGTCTGAAAACCGACGCTGGCCAATCAATATATTTTGAAAATGAATACCTTCACAGTGCACAACTTAACCCGGCATTCGGGAGGCACCGCTCGAAAGCTTAGCAATCCTACCGCAAGATGTCACTCGAGTCGGTCGGGCCGATTGCGCGGCGGCTTATGCCAGCGTTTTAGCGTTGTTCATCCTTTTTGGGGCCCTGGTGTGCCTTCTTTGGGCGTGATCGGTATGAAATGTCTCACGACATTGTTTTCGACCGGCGTGCGTCGATTGGTGAGGGTCCCGAATTACTATCTCTGATAGGTTAAGTGTAGCGTGGTAGTAGCGCTTTTGACCCTTCTCTGGGCGCTGGTGGGCATTCTTTGGGCCCTGTCGGTATGAAAGGCGAATCGTCACCGTTTCCGACCGGCGTGCATCGATTGGTGAAGGTCCCGATTCGCTATCTCTGATAGGTTTTTAGTTTCAGCGTGGCAGTAGCGTTTCTGGATCTTCTCTGGGCCCTCGTGGGCCTTCTTTGGGCCCGATCGGTATGGAAGCAGGTGTGGAACTTTATATCTCTTGGGAGGGCCCGAGCCCCCAATGATTTCAAATTTTAACATATGGCGTTGCATGGTAAGAACTGAGTTAAAATCTATCAAATTAACATTAGGGCCCCCCAAGCGATTTCATAAAGTTCCGCTTGTGTATGGAAGGCAACACGACACCCCTACAATAACGTAGCTTTCGAATGGTGAGAAATACAGTATCTAACTGATGTAGTTTCATAGTTTCAGCGTGGCAGTTACCCGTGGCAATGCAATATATTATATATATTATCATATACCCCGCACATTGTTATCGGGCCCGAACGATATGCCTGGTGGTAAAAATAATGCGGCGCCTCCCAATCACGACTCACGGGAGGGTGGGTAGCCCCCCTCGTATCTTCGGAACAAATAAGACGATCGCGCTGACTCAAACGGTAATCGATAGCCCAGGAAATGTCATCGACTTACAATATTTTGTGTTGACCCTGAGGTCACCGGTGACGTCACAGGTCAGGTATATTTGGACGTTTAACGCATGGTTTGGCCGTAACTATGGAATTAGATAGGCGTGAAATATATAGGATGTCTTAATACATGTTGCACACGTCAGAAGCTACACATTTCACCATCTCCGTACATTATATTAAGTGAGGTCATCTCAGGTCAAGAGGTCAAATTGCAGTTTGTGGTTCAGTATGCTTTGCGATGCATGTTTCTAACATTTTTTTGTATCCTGAGCACGAACAAAAACACTCTAAAACTTTGTATATGCAACCCACTACTCAATAATAACTAATGAGTCATAGGTCATGGTCAAGGTCACCAATTTTCACAATTGTAAAAGGAGTTTATGACACTGAATCATACGACTGAAATCCAAATGTGCAGCCATACTTAGCACCGTCTCTTCCTTTTATTACTTTGCATTCTCGTTTCTGACATAATAAAAATACTATGTGCTATGTGGACCGACCATTTTTCGTTTACCTTTGAATGGTCATAAGTTATTAGCCGTTGAAGACTGACTTGAAACTCGCTACACATATTTACAATACTTATGTCTACCATGTGTATACCGGTCTTTGAAAATTATCACAAACTTCGAAAATATTACAAAATATAATTTTGACTTTCATTGTTTTTGAAAATTCCGTGATGCAAAAAACGAAAGTTTCGAGATAGCAGTTTGGTAGTACCGTTCATTGACTGTTTTGTGATGTATTCAAAGTGTAGTCATCTTCAAAACTCTGCTAAAATGATTGTAATATATTTTTTTTACTCGAAATCTGTCTGAAGTGACGCCACTATGACTTTATTTTCTTGTGACACATTGTAACAAAAAATCCTTTTGTTGGCATGTGTAGAATGATGCCCGGAAAGGTACTGAATGTTTGGCGTCGATAGCTGAATTCGTTATTGTCGTTCCAAATATTCCTCAGGGGGGGGGGGGGTAAAAAAGCCTCCCATCAGCGACTCACGGGTTAACACACATTGATAAGCATCATGTTGGAAGCTTTGGGAGCTAGTATTCTTTGGAACTCTTCATTTATCTGTTGGGGGTTTCGTTTTGGTCAAACTAGTGCATTTTATTGATCGAGTTAGAGCACATTGGGTCATCTGACAGGCGACCCATTCCATATTGTATACGGTTAAAGGTTATATCCTCGTCCCCGGATATACGATACACACTCATATCGTTTACATTCGGTGATACGCTTGTGTAGTTAATGTACCGTATAATGTACCGCAAAACGTAGTTTATGCTCTCTCACTTAAAGGGAATAGTTCACCTTTAACATAGGGTTTGAGTTGAGATAGCCAAGTTGTGGCGCATGCCTCGAAAATGAGCTTGTGACGCTTTCACATTTTCCAAGAAGCCTCTTAATTATTTTAATATTCAGTCCTAAAAGTCGGGACCGGGTATACCCGGTAACTTCCAATCGCTGATTGGCTGATTTGGGCTGAGTTGACGTTGATTATGACGCAAACAGATACGTAAGACTTGGGGAAAGTGTAAGTTGCTGGACAAAACCATACTGTTTTCAGTAACCTCTATTATTTTATTGCAAGAATGAACATTTGTCAGGTAATGTTATGGCATAGTGATTTTGAATGTTTAAAATCTTCTATAGAACATTTTTCTAAACAACGTTCTGTAGCGTATGTGTAAGGCGTTCAGCGCTGGCCTGAACGTTCAGGCTCGCGTAACAAATTGTTGATTCTGTCCCACGTTCATGGGTCCCGCACTCACCGAACCCGCACCTCGTACCAGTACGCGCGTGGCCGCTGTTATGATTGGCCGCCCGCGCGCAGCCCCGCCACGCCTGAGTGATAGGAGCCGACGGCGAGACTGATACGCCAGTTGAGCGTGTAGAACCGTGCAATGACCTTGTGACACATAATACATGACAGACGCCCCAGAGCAACGGACAGTGAGTGACGGTGGCGACCACCACATCTTTTCCACCATAGTGAAAATATAAAAGTGAACGGAATACCTACTTAAAGCAAGTACTGTGATGGTTTTCAAGCGGTTTGTAATTTCCGGCATCTCCCAAACAGTACTTGGGCAAGTACCACGCATGTATATCGACACGATTCCCTAAAATCGATGACGTTGCGTGCCTCTCAGCCAGCTGATTTCGGCATTACTTTTGAGGAAAAAATATGAATTATCACCAAATAATTGACATTTTAATTTGCTTTTTCCGCGTAAATATTCTTTGACTTACTAGTAATATGATGCTTAATTTCTTGCTTTTCTTCATCATTTTTGAGCTTTTTCTCGTTTTTTTTTCAAGGTGAACTATTCCCCTTAAGCCGAACCCTTAAAAAACTGATAAATACATATTTTCAACATTAATTTCCATATTATCCCATATTGGATTAGCATTACATGATTTGAGCCATAAAATCTCGGACGACGTTGAAATACATAAAATGCAATTAAAAAGGTAGACTGGCCTAGCCGCTTCACGTAGTGACGTAAGTATACTGTGATGGTCGACTGGGGAGTCCCAAACAGCTGCTAAGGAGACTAGATAATATTTCACGGCCTTTCGAGCTGCATCACAGAGATCCAACCATTGATTACATGCATGTTCTGTCTGTCTACGATATAACATCAAATAACTGCTGCATAATTCGACCATGCTGATATTAAAGTTATTACGCGATGAACTAGATATAATCGGTATGACCGCAACACTATATCAGTGGAGGTTAAAATTATCTCGAGATTACATGAGATATGGTACTTTGATTTCACATCTTCAGTACGTCATTTCGCCCCGGCCGTTGCTCTTCAGTGCCGACCTTCCCTGGCAACCGCCGTGAAGGTACGACCCTGGTAGAATACCAGGTGTCGAGGCCCGCAGAGCACAGGCATTGTGGGCGCAGTCTCGGAATTTGGCGTTTGGTCTGATACCCTGAATTTGCAAAGCGTCGCACGTGCACGTGTTCAATGTCGGCCGTGTTGACTTTGAATCTGATGTCGTTTGGTGCATTACATGCCTACTCGGTGATTATCATGCTGATTTCTCTCCTCTTCAATCGTCTGTCGGAAGGCTTGAGACCATTTCGGCTTCTTTTTAAGGACTGTCAAACACGTGTTAAGTGTGTCCGGGCCAAGTTTCTGCCGGATGGCGGCTGGGGATTCCACTTAAAATTCGACTATGTTAGGCTCATTTGAGGCGCTGTTGACCCCGTGAAAAGTTGACGCCGCAGTTAAGAGGGTTATACGTACAACGATTTATGCACCGGACGCTCCAATGGAATGTCGTGACGCAACGATGTCTAATCTTCATTCATTTTCTGCGATATCATTCAGCTTATGTAAGGTTATAGGTACGAGGTACTACCAAACCTGCAAACTAGCCAACCAGTCATCCGTCTGATCCGTCCGAACGAAACCAATCAAACCAGTCCAACGAAACCAATCAAAAACGACTATTGTTTTAATCTCGTTCCGTTTGGGTATTTCCAGACTGCAAACCCGTCGCTGCAATCTATCGTAATGAAACATGACTATCATCGAAATATCGTGAATCGCGCATTATAGATGCCCTTGACCAGGACCACAGCCATAGCATGTATGCATCGTAAATTCATTTTTAGCGTCACGGTGCTATCTGATCCTGCGGAGTTCTGTCGAAGTTTGATTAAGGTAGGCCGACGTGTCAGTCACGAGATTGACGGGCGGCTTCAAATTCTGCCGACTCTCAGTTCTGCTCTGTGATGCGGCTCGGGCTTTTTTCGCGTCCCCGTGGCAACGACTCAGACGGATTAGCAGACAGATCAGACGGATCAGACGGAAATCAGACGGATCAGACGATAAGAACGGATCGATACGGATCAGACAGATCAGACGGAACCAGACGGATCAGACGGATCAGACGGATCAGACGGATCAGACGGATCAGACGGATCAGACGGATCAGACGGATCAGACGGATCAGACGGATCAGACAGATCAGGCGGATCAGACGGATCAGACGGGCAGACGGATCAGATGGATCAGACGGATCAGACGGATCAGACGGATCAGACGGATCAGACGGATCAGACGGGCAGACGGATCAGACGGGCAGACGGATCAGACGGGCAGACGGGCAGACAAAGGATAGATGTGCACTGTGCAGGCCGGGACCGGAAGCTGTTCCCGTCCGAGAGTCGGTACGTCATTATAGTGACACAGTGATGTTCCACTGATTGGTCCGGTGACACACAGCGTTCTCACGCAGTCCAGTCACACACATAGCTGGAATTACGCGGTGCGTGCTGCGGCGTTGTCCGGCTCTGCTTGGCCGATCCAGGGGGGGGTGGGGCGGGGGGGGGGGTACCGGTCGACACCAGCTCATACAATGTCCATGTGGCGGGGCCTGTGGGTCACTGCTCCAGTAAAGCTCAAAGGAATTGGCGTTTGAGTGGTTGCTGAATACGGGAAAACCGTACATTCGACGGAGTGTGGATTCCGTACGTAAGATAAGTCGAGACTAGAGGCGGCAAAAGTTGATATTTTGGGACCCAGAACCGACCCGGTCCCAAAGGCTGAAAAATGGGCCCAGTTATACCCGCTGCAAGGCAAGCTTGGACCCAGTGGATCCAACGATCAAAATATTGTCCCGCAACTAGTATTTACAAATCTGCACTTTTCAGTTAGCGCATGTAAACTAACTCATGTAGTTGCAAATACATACAGTTCTTATTGGTCAACAGCACAAAGAAACCTGCGTATCAGTTTCCCTATTTGTGTGAAACTAGCATGAAACATAAGTTGGACCCAGTCTGTACCCAGTATTACACCTTTTTAACGCGAATCGGTGTCTGTTCAGCTCAATTCGGCATTTCTCATCTAAAACGACAGCAGACATGACTGTTTGACATATATGCATTTCACGTCGGCGTAACACACTCCCACGGCAAATGGCATTACAAATTGACAGTGCACGGTGAACTGTCAATTTGTAATGCCCTTTGCCGCGGGAGTGTGTTATGCCGATGTGAGATGCATTTATGCCAAACAGTATGTCTTCTGTCGTTTTAAATGAGAAATGCCGAATTGAGATGAACAGACGCCGATTCGCATGAAGAAAATGTGTATGTGGCGGGACCAACTTTGTGACCAACTGGGTCTTGAATCCACGTTTTGCTACCCCTAGTCCAGACCAATATGGCCTCTCCGAGATGCGTTCTTAGACTTAGTGCGCAAAACATGCCACGATTTTTTTTTAATATATTATTTATCCTAGTCACACTTTTACCATACACGTTTTGTATGTTGATTGTCATTTTGTGTATAGCCCGCTCAGCAATCTATTTTAAGCTACGCTAAGCCGGACTATTTTCGTGTGGCTCTTAGTGTTCGTTAATATGAAAGCTGCTGGAGTATAGCAGAGTTACGAAAGGTTTATGCAATGCGTTATCATAATAGCAATGTTAATATCTACACAGCGTTCTCTCCTAGAAAGCTGGATATTCCCAAACTAGAATAGCTCGCGTTGTATTTGACGACGCGGCGTGACGACAAGTTTTCAGCTGGTGTGGAGGGATTCCCTGGATGCTGGATCTTAGGATGAGGTCTTCTAGCCGTCTGGAATGAAATTGGGATGATAGTTGTGCCTGTTGGATCTCCCGCTTTGCATTGCACAACCTTTGCTGAAACAAAATAATTATGTTTACCTGTTTAGTTTGGCCGCGTGTTTCTTACAGGATATCCGTCTTTTACCGAATAGTTAGCCCAGCTTTCACCTTCATGACAGTGCGTCTAAACGTGCTGATTTATCAATGACCAAATATGTAGTTATATATTCCTGTCCATCCATCATCCATCCCTCAGCGCTGGTGCGCTTTGTGTGAGTTTCATGTCTGTCATTGCCATTTCGTTGAGAGTAAACAAATTATCGCTTCTTTTTTTCCTGGCTGTATTCTTTGGGAAACGAAATGGTTGTATTTTCGGTCGGTTTTATGGTTTGGCCTCCTGCTATTGTGTCGAGCCTCCCCCTGCACTTGGCAGGGCCCAGGGGGCGCTGTCTGCAGCCCGGCCGGCCTGAACGCCGCCTATTGGCCATTCTGAACACTTGACTTGCTGCTCGGTCTCGCGTGGTGTCGGTACGGTCACGTGACTGAGTGGAAGGTATCGTAACACGGTAACGCTGCAGGCCTGCAATAGGCTGTCAGTGTCGCAGCGCTGACCTACGGCTGGTACCCAAAACCATGATGTTTGTGTGAGATGATGCTATTTTATGATTTATTGTGTGTTCGGTTCTTTCCCTAAAAAACGATAGTTTAAATTTTGACTAACTCACAGCGGAAATTCGGAGGCCAATTCCGAGTGTATGGTTGAAATTATGATATGTTGCCAGTTATTGCATTATAACTTGCATTGTGAAAGCAGGCGCGTGTAATACGCTGGGCTGGGTGCATTGCACTTCAAGGGAGCTTCGAATATGGAATGCAATCATGCTTATGAGCGTGAAAACGTAAGCGTGAATACAATAGATAAGCGAATGATCCGTCTCGTTTCAAACTCATAACCCCTAGCCACCGGCCACGCTTTTGTTTTCAGGAGAATAACTTAACTCTCGGCAATGCTAAATTGCTCGGAGCTTCCTCATTCTTGTGTTGTTAAAACTTTCTATGTTAACAATCATCTTAAATATAAATATTGACATTTTGTCCACAGAAATGCAGTTATTACTTGAAATCGACAGACGAGACCAAAATGTACTGTACATTTATCAATTATGCAAATTAACAGTTCCTACCGAAAGGATCATTTCCAAGTAAGTTGACAAGCGCTCCACTCTTCTAACGGCCGGTTCTCACTAGTACTACTTCTTGGTAACGAATTCCGAAAATCAGCCTCCCTACGCATTGTTATTTATCATTAAGACATATAATATGCTTCATGTACTCTATCTTTTGCGAGTGTTCTCGACTTATTTTTTGATAATTAACCTGACGTTTTCTCATGAACTTTCAACAAACGGATATTTAATACATTTCCATTCACACATGAGGCATTTATCTGATCCGTTTTACCATAATCAATCAATACACGTTTCAGAAAATCGTGATACATTCGGCGGATTAACATGGCCCCTGACGGCGACTTATTTAGTGTCGGTGATTTGTTTCACTGACCAATCAGGGATGTTGTCGCGCTTCTTGACGCACTTACTTCATTTCTGGCCCTATGACTTGTTTACAAATAAACATTTAAATCTGAGATAGTGATGGATCATACTGTTCGTCTCCATATGTAAGTCCATTTTTAAATATATAAATACAAATTTGTTATTGTATTTTTACATTGAGGCGCATTCAGTTTGATACCATACATATGTCACATAAAAATGCAGATAAACAAATCAAAAGATGACAATTTCCCTTTAAATGAAAATGTTCATATTTTATTTTATTTACAAACAATTTCTTAGGCATGCGTTATGGTGTAATAATGATGTTATTTACATTTAAGAATTAAATATAAATTATTCCCTTATTGGAAGTTGAAAGTTGGGAAAAAGGCAGGTAGTGTGCTTCATGAAGGTCACTGACAACGTTGTCCTGCCCTACGTCCTATATGTAAACAAACCATAGGACCAGAAATGAAGTATGTGCGCTAAGAAGCATGGCAACGTCCCTGATTGTTCAATGAAGCAAATCGCCGATACTAAATAGGTCGCCGTCCAAGCGCGTTGATGAGCTTCTGATGTAATTGCCAGTTTTATTGTTTGTTATTTTTTGGGAAAACAAATTATTTGTCATGATTATATAAAGCATTTACTGTTATTAACAGCCAGAAACAAAACTATACATAATTCCTAATGATAGAAATAAAACAAGCAATTTTCACAAACTGAGAGTCGCAACCACTAACAAGGTCGCAGTAAAAGCGTATTGGTGAACTTCTAATTTGGTAACTTTTTCATTCAATGGCTTTTAGATGTAGGGTATCGGCGGGCATATAATCACAACAAGCAGAACGCAAATTATATTTTCCACTCCATTGTGTAAAAAAGCAATACGGGAAAAGCCCGCAGTTTGATGAGGACCAAAAGTACTTGCAAGTACCGGTCGTTAAAAATGTTGAACGTTATCAGCTTTTAACTTGAAATATCTTTCGTAGAAAGTTTATGCAAAATGCGGTGTATTTACAAAATATCTGGTCTCGTCTGTTGATTTCAAGTAATAACTCGATTTATGTGGGAAAAGGTGAATATTTCCCTTTAACATTGTTTGCTCAGCCCAGGCATCCTTTTACTCGAGCTTTGAAAATCAGGGTGCTAATCAGTTCCGTTTGGACGTTTTTTGACCGCATGCATTTTTATATCCCAATCAATGGCCAATTGGCATTCTTCATTTCTCATGAGTCGGCATTGTCTCACATTTGCAGTGGGTCGTTTGTGGTTTTCGTGATATCTCAAGCTTTGTTTATCGGCGCGCCCATTGGTGATATTGAAATAAAGTATCTCGTTTGGCGTGAACCGAACGTGATTAGCCATCTTTCCACGAATAGATTGCGGCTGCTTTGCAAAGTGCGATACAACAACTGCTGTCAGTTGATACATGTCAACGCGGAAGTGAAATCTATTAATTGTTGGGACTTTACGTCCCCTCGCTCTTTATTTCATTAATGAATTCGGAGACCTATCGGTCTCCGAAAGGAAACATTCTCCGTATTGGCTCTTACTTCGTAAAGAAATCCGCAAGCATCTTTGCTATCAGTGACAATCTCTGTCCGGCAATTAAATTATTGCGCTACCCTTTAATCTCGGCCCACTTAGAGTCCAATTGGCTAAGAAGTGTACCGACTTCCAGATAATTCGTTTGACATACTGCCAGTGTTAAGTATTTTCACTTCAATGTGCCGACTGCTGAATTGGTGCTACTCCATCGCCTAATTAATATCCGGCTTCAGTTTTCCTCGAATGCTTCTGAAAAGCTGCGTGATCTAACAAACCGACTTCAGGGATTACGTAATGAAGACAGTAGACACTATACAGCCGGTTGTCATTGGTTTTTATTTATTAACCCGGCATTGACTGGGGTCTCAGCGAGCGCGATTGACGGGGGGGGGGGGGCGTTGAACGCCTCCCTGGTTATTTTCCGAACCAATGATCGCAGCGAAACGCGCAAGGCGGCATTCGAAAGCGTTCAATGACACGAATCCAAAGCATAGCACCAATAATTGAGGTCATTTGTCAGCTCACGGTCAGGTCAAAGGTCAAAATCGAGGTATTTAAGTTTATGGGCCATACTTTCAATCCAAAGTTTTTTATTGCGACCATGATCACCCAAAGTGCTCTCAAAAGGTATGATACACATCCCGCATGAGCTTAAGAGAGATTTTTGGTAAAGGCCAGTCCAAGCTTATGTCACAAAAGGTCTCCATATACAAAATATATACGGAAGTCATGCAACACATGTTGTATTAAATATTTTACGTGTATAATTCGATAGTGTACTTATTTTACCACCTGACTTCATTCACGTGAGGGTATTGCCAAGCTAAGGTCAAGGTCAGGTCATAAAAGGTCACAATTTGAAATTGATATTCAGGTTCGTCCGGGGGCGTGACGCCCCCCCCAGTCAATGCTGGGCTAAGCTAGTGGACACCAGGAACGAGTTGTAACTTACTAGTTCAGTTTATAAACACCAATGTGTTTATATTGTCGCTAATAATTCGGTGATTTGGCTTGTAATACTATTTTGTATCTATATACAAACATTACGTGATTTCATAACTACTTGCATCACTCGTCGTCCAATGCCGTCCAATGCCGTGGCCGTTTCAGCACTATGGTATTGATGCGTTGGTTTCGTGACCGCATCGACTTATGATGTCGAACGGCTTCCATCCTGGTGTACACACATATGTATAAGAAATGGAATCTTAAGCTGAGATCTAGTAAAAAATAGTTTTTACGCCAAACTCCCGAATTGGATGCTTTTGGCCTCAATTGTAGTTATTTTCAGTTATGTGTCTATTTTTGGACATGGAATGTCATGAAGCCTCTATCATTGACAGCACCGTATTCTGCTTCTGGATATTTTCATGCATTGTGTAAGACATTTGTTTCTGGGCTAACATAATTCAAGCATTAAAAATGTGTCCTTATCCTCCCTTCAATATGCTATATCGTTCTCACTGCCTTGGAATGAAGTTTGTTTCTTTGACTTTTAAGTACTAGTTCACTGTAACAGTACTTTCGTAAAGCCTTAATTGGCGATGGGAAATACGTGCGATATAACTGTTTTACATGTACTTATGTTTGTAATGTAACTTATAGTTACTAATGGTACCTTAGCATGATGTGTTGCTTTTTCACAACACTGGATGTTTACGTAAGCGTACTTCTTCGTCAGTTTGGAGCGAGCAGTTTCAGGAAGGTCAGCTTAATACAACTGAGGTGCTATTAACTACGATTGACCCACAGCAGTCCATTGGCTATAGCCTGTCTGGGGCTGTCAGGAGATGAAGTCCACTAACTTGCATATGTCGGCTTGGCGCTGATGCTCGCCTCTCCACGTCACTGCCAGGGTCACGTGCCGCTGACACTGGGGAGGTCGGCGTGAAGGCTGTCTGTCACGTGGGCAAATCACGTGCTAAATCACGACCGGCTGCTTACCCACATAAAAACCGCCGAACACGGGCCTCGCTCTGAAAATGCGTCAAACTTTACGAGTGCTAATCTGGCCGAGCTTGATTTAGCGTGTTATCTACAGCCATCCGATGGGCCTTATGTTCCTGCTCAAAGGCGCTCCAGCGATCTGGTCGGTAATTCGGCGGCGGCTCGATATCGCATCCCTCTGACGGCCCTGGAGCGACAGCCACCACCGGTCACCAACCCTTCCTCTCTGACGGCCCTGGAGCGACAGCCACCACCGGTCACCAACCCTTCCTCTCTGCAGCCGGTCAGCCGGCTATCGGCTGTCTCACGGCCGCCTCGCCACCTCGCCACCTCGCTTCACCGCTGCCTCGCTGCCTCGCTGCCTCGCTGCCTCGCTGCCTCGCTGCCTCGCTGCCTCGCTGCCTCGCTGTCTCTCTCCCACGCTGCCTCGCTGCCCTCGCTGCCTCGCTGCCTCTCTCCCACGCCTCGCCGCCTCGCCGCCTCGCCGCCTCGCTGCCTCGCTGCCTCGCTGCCTCGCTGCCTCGCTGCCTCGACGCCTCGCTGCCTCGCTGCCTCGCTGCCTCGCTGCCGTTGCGCTTGCCTCGCCCGCCTCGACGCCTCGCCCGCCTTGCCGCCGTTTTGGCCAATTTGTCGGCCCTGGCCGCGGCCCCCGCCCACGTGTCTGTCTAGCAGGCGGCCAGCGGGCCCGGGGCGCTGGGCCCGCCGACACCGATCACCAGACATCGTCTACGGCAGCAGCAGTGGCCGCCCCGCCCCCTCCTGCGGGCTCCACCAGCCCAGCCGGTACCGCGGCCCGGTTACCAACGGAGAGCTACACATCGCCGTGTGGGGGCCGGATCGACATCGGTGTGTGGGGAGTGAGACAGGGGGCTGGTTCGACATTGATATGCGGAGAGTGAGATAGGGGGCTGGTTTGTCATCGGTATGCGGGGAGTGAGAGAGGGGGCTGGTTTGTCATTGATATGCAGGGAGTGAGAGAGGGGGGCTGGTTTGTCATCGGTATGCGGAGAGTGAGATAGGGGGCTGGTTCGACAATCGACATTGATATGCGGGGAGTGAGACAGCGGGCTGGTTTGTCATCGGTATGCGGGGAGTGAGATAGAGGGCCGGATCGACATTGGTATGCGGAGAGTGAGACACAGGGTGGCGAGCGGACGTCGCGCTAGTATGGCTCGTCAGTCGGTCAGAGAGGTGTGTGGTGGTCGGTCGGAGGCGTGGCTCACGGTGGAGCCTTTAGGTCATCGGAGGGCTGCTGTGGCATCTGACAGGCAATGTCTGCGAGAAGGTTACCTCTGGTGAGGCAGAGCGTCCCATGCTAACGCACTTAGTGTGATAGAATCCCCAGAAACTGTAAATATATTGTCCCCATGAAACTAGAAAGCCGCAACCACGTTCACTCTGACTACCGAAGTAGAAATAACCTCCTCACTACGGAATTGCTATATCGTGACATATCTATACCGTTACATTGACGTGGTATGCGTAGTCGGATGTGGCGTTGAAACAAGTGACGACATTCTGGTATTTCTGTCGGCCGTCACTTCCGGCGTCACTGCCCCGTGCATTGTTTTGTCGCCACCCCCACGGTGCTCCTACCCATTTTGCCCTCTGCCCTCTGCCCCGCCCCGTTGCTGCCCCGCCCTGCAGTCGGGTGACGTCAGTCGGGTGTCGTCACACTCGTGACGTCACTCGCGTGACATTCGGTGCCGACGGTGGATGTCGCGCGTGTCAAGACGACAAATGAACAGATGACTCAAGAGTCAAGACAAGACATCGACGCTAATAGTCAATATTGACTCATGCGTCCTTTATAAGAAGACACACAACCAACAAACTAACCGGGTGACGTCTCAATCCGGGTGAGGGCGACCGCTGACCACATCCGGTCCGTCCCGGCGCCACCCCGGCCTTGCGGCCTGGTGACCGGCCGCGCCGTGAGCCGGGCGTCCTGAGCGGTTACCGCGCGCCGTGACGCGTCACGCTGCCGCCGCGTCACGCGGAGGCGGTGAGCGCACCGCGCAGCAATGCCACTCGTCGGCGGGTGGAGTCGGGGGAGGTCCCGCCGCCGCCCTGCGACCGACCTCCTCTCGTCGCGCCGCCGGCCGTCTGCCAGGTGGACTGGTTATCGGCGACCATCGGCCGCCGCCGCCGTGGTCCCGGCAGATAGGTGTGCACGCGCGGTGCACGCGCAGCTGGTTCAGGTGAACAGGGGCTCTGGGTGCGGCGGCGGCGTCTGCGCAGTGCCGGGAGAGTCTCGCTGGAAGATGTTCCAGATGACGCTGGTCGGACACGATCTAAAGCAGTTGGCAGTGGAAAGAGGTGTGAAGGAGACATTTCTCAGCGCTGCGGTCTCTTTGATGCAGCGGATCTGATGAATGTCTGTGTGTAATTCTCTAACGAACCATGTCTAAGCTTGCGAAATATGAGAGAAGCGTGAACGTTTCGTCAGTCATGATTGTTTATTGGGTGCGACTGCTTACGTAAGGTGTGTCCGTTTTTCATTCTTCTTCATGTAATCTCGCTAGAGTTAAAGATGCGTTCATGACTTTGATTATATGGAATATTTCAGCACCATTCCCTTGCCAAACGGTATCCTTAACGGCGTTACTAAGGAGTGTCTCACCTTCCGCCGGAACGTTCTCTTTATCTTACGATTCCCATTAATCGACCTTTATTGTGCTCTCTCGACTGCAGCTCGCCGTTTGCTGATCATTCGTCTGTCGCTGTCACGACTGACGTCTGCCGCTCGACTGACGTCTGCGTCACATCAGACGTCCGTTTGCCGGTGCTCGGCGGCAGTTCACGCTACTCGCCCGAGAGGGCGGCAGGGGCGGGGCGGGGTGGGGTCGGATTTCCGTAGTAAGCGTGGTTCGGTCGTTATCGTGGACGGTTGTATCGTGGACGCTGCCGCGCCTGGGGCTGCCGTGTCGAGGCCTGTCTGACCGAGAGAAGACCGAGCCGGTGCCGGCCCTCTCGCACGCCACCCTGCCCGGCACGAGCTGCTCGGGCCAACAGGGGCACCGGCGGGCGACCGAGCACCACACGGGCACGACGCTGAAGCACCACAAACCGGCCGGAGCCAGCCCGCCCTCGGGCGACACACGGTCGTGCTGTGGTGTTTTACACTGGCCGTAAACGGGCCGGATAGCCGGCCGGAATGGCTTGATTCCAGCCGCATAGTGCTATCGCGCGGTCGCCGGCGCGCCGCCGCCCGCTTATTTATCGATGTGAATTACGCCCCGCTAAACGGCAGGTGTGAAGATGCCGACTGCGATCCGTATGCAGGAGGCCGGCTGGTGTTTATCCGCCGTGACGTCCTGGTGCCGGCCCGACCCGGGGGGGGGGGTGATTCAAGCGACCCGACCCGCCGGGAGCGGGGGGGGGGGAGGAACCAGCGGGCCCGCGTGCCGAATGTCCACGGAGCCGAGGCGGGGGGGAGGGGGGCCAGCGCCCGGCCCGGCCGCCGAGCCCGGTGACGAGGACATTGTGCGTTTTTCTCGTGTATTTGTTGCATTTTTGGTTGATGAGCGTTCTGCGAAATGTGATCGCATGCGCGCTGTTGTGTTCGGACCCAGCGGACCGGGCCGTGGCACTGCTCCGTGCACTCGAGGCCTTGTTTGGTATGTCGGTACAGTAAACTGGACTAATGCTCATTCGGGCTAATTCTGAGTATGGGTGATCTGCCCATATAAGTCGGTAGTTGAGTATGCTTGTCAGCACTTTGTGCCGTGGGAATCAACGGTTTGAGTGTAAAAGTAGTGAGTTTTGACGACGCTGGCTGGCCGGTGGCGGCACGCGAGGCTGTGGCCGTGTGATTCAGCAGGGACGTCTGACTCTGCATGCTGACACCGCAGTTATCTGACGGCCTTACACTATGCGCACGCACTGCCATGCCGGGTGCATTGTCGGCTATGCGCCGTTCAGTTATTAATTGCCTGCACTGAAATACTGAAAATATCTTAAGAAGGTATATAAAATATCATGAAAATATCATGAAAAAAGCATTAAAAGATGTATTGAGTTGTATAAAGTGGATCTTTCCAGACCGTGATAGCTCCATCGCACGTTTCTCCGCTTAGTGGTGTCCGGCCCACCCGTCCGCTCCGCCTCTCTACATGTCTACGGAATCGGACTGCCGTCTGATTCTGCCCGAGTTAGAAGGACAGATGAGGGCTGAGGCCGTAGCTAGTTTCTTCTGCAGTGCTGGCGACATGTGGCAGAAACCAAACGACTGAACGGTCAAGCCTCGGGGGTGTCAGCTAATCTACAGAATCTACGGATCATAATCTCCGGACGCGATGGCGTGACGCCTTAAAGCTCACTTCCTTCACCCACCCATTTCAATCCCCGTCCATGGCCCCGAGGTAGGTCCTGGGTCCCTTGTTCCCGACCCTCGATCGCTGATCACCTGGTACTTTGTCCCAGGTCTTAGGTCCTCGAAAACTGATCTTATTGTTCCTCGGTCCCTGTTCCCTGGTCTTTGATCCCTGGTCATCAATTCCCCGTCCTCTGTCCCTGGTCCTCTGTCCCCGGTCTTCTGTCCCCGTTCCTTCTGTCCCGTCCTTGTCCCCGGTCTCTGGTCCCCGTCCTCGTGGTCACCGGTCCTTGCTGTCCCCGGTCCTCTTCCCCGTCCTCTGTCCCGGTCCTCTGTCCCTGTCCTCTGTCCCCGGTCCTGCTGTCCCCGTCCTCTGTCCCCGGTCCTCTGTCCCCGGTCTCTGTCCTGGTCCTCTGTTCCTGGCCTCTGGTCCCTGTCCTTGTCCCTGGTCCTCTGTCCCCTGGTCCTCTGTCCTGGTCCTCTGTGCCCTGGTCCTCCTGTCCTGGCCTCTGTCCCCGGTCCTCTGTTCCTGGTCCTCGGTCCCTGGTCCTCTGTCCCTGGTCTCTGTCCCTGGTCCTCTGTCCCTGGTCCTCGTGGTTCCTGTCCCTCTGTGCCCTGTCCTCTGTCCTCGTCCTCTGTGCCCGGGTCCTGCTGTCCCGGGTCCTCTGTCCCTGGTTCCTCTGTCCGGGGTCCTCTGTCCCGGGTCTCTGTCCCAGGTCCTCTGTCCCCGGTCCCTGTCCCCGTGCCTCTGTCCCGGTCTCTGTCCCCGGTCCTCTGTCCCCGGTCCTGCTGTCCCCGGTGCCTCCGGTCCCCGGTCCTCTGTCCCGGTCCTTCTGTCCCCCGGTCCTCTGGTCCCCGTCCTCTGCCCTGGTCCTCGTCCCCGGTCCTCTGGGTCCCCGGTCCTCTGTCCCCGGTCCTCTGGTCCCCGGTCCTCTGTCCCCGTCCTTCTGTCCCCGGTCCTCTGTCCCCGGTCGCTCTGTCCCCGGTCCTTGGTCCCCGATTCCTTGGCCCTCGGTCCCTGAACCATGGCTTTCTTTTTTGTTTCTATTCCAGTTCCTTGTTCACGATAGATATGTCGCGCGTGCAAGTGCAGGGAGTCACCGACACGCTATTTGGTGTATCACGACAGCCATCTGATCTCCAGAAACTGGCTCTCAGCCAGCTGATCAAGTTACGAGTTCAGGTTGGTCCGTGTATTGCGTCGTAAACGGAGCTGCCTACTAGCTGTTTTGCACTTCCTCAAGAATATATTTTCCACTTACGGTAAGCAGCTATGTGGTGTTGATTATTGGATGCGATACAAAGTCACGGGGTCTGGACGCCCCTGAGGTGAATTTTGAACCTTTAAAATTATGTTTGTTCACATTCCTTTTTTTCGATATCGTAAACGATTATGCCACAAATATATAAGTAAGAGTAAAGATAGACCTTCTCTCTCTAAGGAATGGCGCACAAGACGAGTACTAGAACAACAAAACTTTCCCTTACGAACAATGTGAAAATGTGGTCCCAACGTGGACTAGTGGACTACCGAGGCTCTGTTCGGCAGACCTCTATCAGCGCGCACGAGCTGTTTCTAATGGCCAGCGCTAACGATATATGCTAGCAGTGTAAATCGTGTGAGGCCCCCGGCAGGTGGCTTTCGAGGAGGCGGAAATCCTCTGGTGAATACCGAATATTTATTATTTTTTTTCTAGTTTTGGCGATATCGGAATAACCTTTGACATGACTGTGACGCTGACTGTGGACCTGACATGTTGACCGTTATTTTGCATATTTTTCACGTCTGATTTGTGAATGCTCCTTATTGAAGCGCCTTTCAATGCCGCCTTGCGCATTCTTCCTGGCGGTTATTGGTTGTGATAAAGATAAACGAGGGGCGAAAAAAAACGCCCCCGGCTAATGGCATTTAGCTGAGACCCCAAGCGGCCAATGCCGGGTTTTAAGAAGTGAAAAAGAAAAGAATTACACATTGGAAGAAGGACAAGAGTATTGTTGAGTAGAAATCAATTATACAGGAGAGGAGAAAGAGGTCGTCGCTGAACACAGCTAATGACTGCCACTTATTTCCGCAACGCTTATCCATACAGATACGGTAATAGGTCTATTACCTACACACATTCTCTCGGGAATTAGCAACGTTTCATAATTTTGCATATTTTACACATGATACCTATGCCTTTTTACATATTTGAAATGAGCGCCTGCATTGTGTGTCCGAATATACTGAAATATTTTGAAGCTTACCGTAACCATATCAATTATATCAAATGTAGTGAGGTAACTAAGTTATAATAATTCCGATTCCATGGGTTTCAGAATTGAAATTCTAGAATTTTGAATATGATTTGCGTCTGATATTCCATCGCGAATTATAAATCGTTCGCGTCTTCACAGACGTCTCAAGCCGTGAAAATTGTAGCAGAGTACAATACTTTTAATTATAACCTGATATAGGTTCAATATTTTGTGTCCGAATATTTAACCTGAATAATAAAGAACCTGCAATTGTATACTTTTCGACTGTATCGTTTTTGTTCTATTAATTTATTCTGGGTTTAATTGCTGCATGAGTAATGTGTGTGAATATTTTCAGGATCCTAATGTATCTCAATAATGCGAATACGCAGGGGCACCGGACCTATCAGAAAGTTGGGGGGGGGGGCGGAGGCATTCTGAAGTCCGATTCTTTCCATGCAAACGCCAATAAGGCGTAAATGTTAAAATATGACATGTTGGGGGCGGCTGCGTCTGCCCCCGGTTACTGCGTCCCTTGCGAATACGAATCCATCTCTGTCACTCTGTGGTAAATACGTGATGACTTCGCGAAAGAAATGCCGCTGCCATTGATGAAACCGCTCGCGCCGGCTTTTTTACTTTCTCATTACCGGATCATTCTGGAACGGGCTTGATGAAAGGCTTATGTATTGCCTTGTCATTGGCTGACGCATGAGCACCATCGTTAGTCATTCTATCCGATCGTTTCCGATACTGGAACGAGGCCGCGCTTTCCAGGAATGTATGACGTCACTCGGCGCGCGTGACGTCACCAATCGCCGGGCGTAGCGCGCGCGTAGCGGCGGGATTTCGAGTCGTTAAACGTTTTTTGTATCGAACGGCCTGGGACTGTCCAGTTCGGTTGGAAATAGCCAGCTGTTCGTGGCTGGATGTGCCGGAATGCGATGAATGATACGCCGATCGTTGTGGTGGTGGGTGAGGGGAGGGGGAGGGAGGGTGAAACCGCTACCGTGCTGCCGGCCGCGCAGTGAGCACGGACGGAGACGGCGGCGGCGGCGGCGGCGGCCCCGTGGCGGCGCCAGTGACGTGGTCAAGGGCACCCAAGGCCGGGGAGCGGGCAGCCGGGGGCAGCCGGCCGCCTCGCTCGCTTGTTCGCGCCGCCAAACGGATGTGCGCTGGCCGTAGACACAAAGTGGGTAGCGCGTAGTCGTGCCGCCCCAGGGACCGTGAGAGAACGGTACGGCTGAACGCTGGACTTCCCATTGACTCTGACCTGTCCAGCATGACTGGGACAGTGCGGCCGGTTTGCGCCATGTTTGATGCTGATTCAATATGTGTTAGGAAGAAGTGGACATTCATTACCGTTAGTAAGAGCTAGGGTCACTATCTCCACACAAACTATACTTACAAGTGACAAAAGGTTCATGTACGTTTTAAAAAGTCCAAGTTCTACGTATCTAATTCGCTAAATTAGTAGCGTACATCTGTGTGTGTGTGTCCTCATTTCTTGAGCCACACGCACAGCACAGATGGCAGCACCGATGACGGTGTAATTTGCACATACGACAGTTTCAAGCTTTGTGACGATCCACGGCAAAAATAAAGTCGCTCCGATATCTGTGTCGGTCACTGCACGCGCCAAAAGCACCATGCTTTTCCGTTGGTTTATCATTGATTAAAACCCGAGCGAAATGTGAGTGCAAAGTGTGAAAAACGCAAAACATGGATGCAATATGCCAGATCGATATCTCGGTAATTTAGAGTCAGATCGACACGGGATGAACACAGGCGTGTAGATAAATTAACGGGCTGCAGCGTATGCAATGTGAGTCGGCGAGCAGCGCGTGGCACGTGCAAAGTAAATAGCGAAATAATGTCAAACATTTCTTTGTGAGTTCATCGCCGTGCTGTCATAACTCATAACCAGAGCGTGTTGAACGATACAAGTTATGCAGCTGTGAAGCGCAGTAATTTCTAACCAATATGCACTCAATATGTACGCGTATTTACTTACATGAAATTGATCAACATAGTCTTAGTATTACGCCGTAATACCGATTTTGGTCGGCGTAATTCGGGTTGGTACAGCTTGCAATAGACACCGAATATTGTTTCCATTTCGAAGAACATGCTGCGCTGCGGTAATGGATGTCCACTTCTTCCTAACACATATTGAATCAGCATCAAACATGCTGCGCTGGAAACGCACTGCCATTTGACGGATCACAAGTGTATACATTCATTTTTGGAAGGATTGATTTAGTGTTACCCCAAATAAGTTAACTTTTGACTTTATTTCATCAAATTTTCCTTTCAAGAACACGTTTTTTCGTCATCACCAGAAACAGCACAATCGACGACAAAGGCCAAAGGCGTTCTTCGCACAGCGAAGCAAGCGAGGACCGCTTGTAACTACTGTCGGTTTATTGAAAGTTGCAGTCAACTGTAGATAGTTAATACCTCACTTTGAATACGTTGAATACGTTTGTCTTAGTTCGAACTCTCAACTACGCTTATGAATCCATGACGCACGCTGTCTCCTTTCAGTAAGTACCGAACTCGTGCCGGTACTCCGCTAAGAATGACTCGAGAACGGGAATTCCAATCTTCAAGTAAATGTCAAGCTCTTTCCATGCATTGCTAGCCTAGGTACTTAGCTCGGTGGGGTTGAGTCATCACTTGTCAGACATTGTTCTGTGTCGGCCAGTGACACACGGCACGATCCGCTCAATTATCCAGCTACTATTTGATGGCATTATTTGATGCTATTTTAAAGGGAAATATTGGCCTTTTGACTTTTTCTGCATTATCTTATGCAACATGTATGGTATTAATTTGACCGAGTCTAAATTAAGATGAAATAATGCTGTTTATTAAAAAAAATAAAAAAAATTGTGAATATTTAAACAACATGTACATATACTTCTTTCGAATTGTTTGATTCGTGTTTTCCCTCCACTGTTGGGAGCGCGACGCCTTTGTTTCAATTTGTTCAACGTTGAATAATTATAATAACTTGGATCGTTTCTATTCGAGATCTCACACCCACTAACCTTCTGTCAGATTTGGCCCTTCACTGGACTGAATTTCAAGGTTATGTCGGATGGGTGGCATGTGACCTTTGTTGTCGGCCCGCCCTTAAACCCCAATCATCATCATCATCATGGTTATGTCGGAACCATTTTTGCCATGCATTTCATAACGGTACTCCGCCACAGAGGCGGCGCCACCAGATTTTACCTGGGGGGGCAAAGTCGAAAGGGGGCCTCCTTTTCCCAGGGGGGCCTCCCTCCCCCAGGGGCCTCACATGGCTGTAAGGGGCCCTCTCATTGAGTTTTAGGCCTACCAAAGGGGATGCCGATGTTAATTTGCTTCTTTAAATGGTAACACATAGGAGAGATCTTACCTATCGCTCTTCGGAATCTCCGAAATCGGAGCACAAACATCAGCTGTGGCCACTTTTTTGTGATGCTCAAACCGCGCCTCTTCTGCTCTCTACATGTTTCTTGCGCGACGTGTACTATACCGTTTGTAAATGTCAAAAATGTGTTTTCTTTACTGGAATTAGCTATTTAGTTTGAATGGTTGCATCACGATGAAATTCACATATGGGCACCTTAGGTTATTTTTCACTTATATTGTTTTATGATTTTTATCTTTAATACTATACAGAATTGACTAACACAGCACTATCACAAGACGATGTTGTGTATACAGAGAACTGAGAAATAAAATTACGACAATAAAAGCACGTAGACAAAATGTCGTCCAAGGAAGCGGGGCGGGTGCCTTCCAAACGGCCCCATTCCCAGCGTGGAATGGGCTCCATTCCCAAGTGTTTGAAAGGTTCAATGAAACGGCCTGAAAAGGCACGTTAAAATCAAGGATGAAGAATACAGTGTGGCCGGTATGCATTGAGCCATACCAATTTTAGAAGCTGGAGTTAGTAACTGAGGGGGTCTGCGTATTTATCTTAAAAACCAACGACCACAGTTTTGGAATCAGCTTTTATCGAAGATATTTTTTTTTTTGTAACCAAGCCCGAAACTTTTTAAAAGAATTACCCGCGGAGCGGACTCGAAATTTTGAATATTAATGCCTGGACATGCATTATCATTAATGCCGTCGCTTTGCGTAATAGTGGGCATGCGGAATCTAAAACTGTTATTTGCCTTTGAAAGTGCTGTAAGAAGTTGATAAAGCCTAGCTTTTGCCAATAAGATAATTAGATAAAGTAGTAATTAATAACAACACAATTAAATGCGCCTAAAAAACTCTGCGTTTTTTTTAATTCAAGTTTTCACTCGTATACAATTTGAATTTGTATTGCAATGCGGACGCGGAGGCGGCCGCGAAATTTTGATTTTGGTTGTCGGACAATGTATCCATGTAAGCTAGATCAGAAACCAGGGGGATACAAGGGGAAGCTGGCCCGATAGGGCTATACCCCTTGTTTTGTTGGTGCTGGTTAGATATATCATAACAGGGTGGATCGCCCCCCTGGACCGGGTCTCGGCGCTATGGGTGCGTCCGTAGGGCGCAACTTTTTGTGTTGCGCACGCTCTGACTGAAATCCTGGATCCGCGCTGATTAAAAATAATATATAGTGACAATAAAAAGGCTCCTCCAAATGAAGTCGGCCAAATCCGACAGCTTTTAACTATTTTATGGGTATTTTTTTTAGGGCCAATTTTAGTAACTGCCAGGGGCCTCCTGCCTAGTATGAGGGCCTCTGTCTGGTATGGAGCCCTCCTGTCCTAGTACGAGGTCCTGTTAGTAACTGGGGGCGGGGCCTCCCCTATTTTAGTACTGGGGTCTCATGTCTAATTATGGGGCCTCCTGTCTAGTATGGGGTAGGGGGCCTACTGTTAGTATGGCGCCTTCTGTCTAGTACCTTGGGGCTTCCTGTTCCCTAATACTGGGGGCTCTGTATGTACATGAGGCCACCCTGGTTTAGTATGAGGGGCCTCTTGTTAGTATGAGGGCCCTATTGTCTATACTGGCAGCCTCCTGTCTTATACTGGGGAACCTCTCTGTTTAGTTCAGGTCCATTTTGTTTAGTATGGGGCTCCTGTCTAGTAACTGGGGGCCTCCTGTCTAGTTGGGCCTCTGTCTAGCATGGGGCCTCCTGTTTATACGAGGGGCTCCCGTCAGTACTGGGGGCTCCTGTCCTAGTACTGGGGGCCTCTGTTTAGTATGGGCCACTGTCAGTACTGGGCGTCCTTGTCGTATTGGGGGCCTCCTGTTAGTACTAGGGCCTCCCGTCTAGTACGGGGCTCCTGTTTAGTACTGAGGGCTACCGTCTAGTAGGGGGCTCCTGTCTAGTACTGGGGCCTCCTGTTTATATTGGGGCCGTCCTGTCTAGTACTGGGGGCCGCCTGTCTAGTAATTGGGGGGCCTCCTGTTTAGTACTGAGGGCCCTCCCGTCTCTAGTGGCCTCCCTGGTTTTAAGTACTGAGGGCCTCCCGTCTAGTACTGGGGCCCTCTGTCCTACGTGACTGGGGGCCTCCTGTTTTAGTATGAAGGCCTCCCGCTAGTATGGGGGCTCTTTGTCTAAGTATTGGGGCTCCCTGTTTAGTACTGGGGGCCTCCTGTTAGTAATGAGGGGGCCTCTGTCTTGTACTTGGGGCCTCCTGTCTCTGTACTGGGGCCTCTGTCTATAACTGGGGCCTTCTGTTTAGTACTGAGCGGCCTCCGTTAGTACTGGGGTCTCCTGTCTAGTATTGAGGGTCCTCGTCTAGAACTGGGGTTTCCCTGTCTAAGTATGGGGCGCTACAGTGAACCTCAGCAGGCTTTGCTCATGTAGGAAATTTGACCAGGGACACATATTTCTTTCTTTTTGACAGTGTGCCAGTGGCACCTTTTTGTGATTAAGGCCTCCGTGAAATTCTGGGGGGTCAAAAATATATGTTTGCCCCCATGGCTGACGCCAGGGGGGGGCAGCTGCCCCCCCTGACCCCCCGGTGGCGCTGCCCCTGCTCCGCCATCAAAATCGATGTTACCCTGACATTTCTTGTCAAGTAACCAGGTATTAGGTACTCCACAAAGAACATCACTCACAATCGCTTATCGTCAGGTCTCGATTAGTCTAGCTAATAGCTTTTAGATAGACCAGCTGGTCGCGTTGCCTATATCGCCTTTGAACTCTTCTGTTCGTGCTCCTTTCATTTGCATGCATTTTTATCGATATTTAAGTACAATATCCCGAATTATTCGTACCCAAACCTTTCACCTCGTGATCTGTACATTATTTTCCCATTCCACCGTGAAATATAGGGGTTTAGTTTTGTCTGCTGACCTCTCATCTCCTGCCATGAACAACTGGCAGTGAGCTCATTAGGCGCTTATTTGACGATTATTGAGCTGATTTTCAGACTTCTTCCAAAGCGTCTGACTGACGTATCTATCGGGCCTGGCTCCCGTGTTTTGAACTGGTCCCGGTGACCGAAAGCATCTGATACTTCTCTGTAACGGGCTGCTGTGACCGTGCTAATGCGCGCTGGCTAATGCGGCTTTTGATTGACCAGACAGGCTTTGAAAGGTTTCGTTTTCACCACGGTGCATAAGCTCACACGAGACTTGTAACGGAAATATCTGTTGTTTTAAAGTCAGATTTATATCGGCTTTGATTTCACGGCGCCCCGGAGCTGACTCGGTGTCGAGCCCTGGTGCAATTGATTGTGACGGAGAGACCGAGGGGCTGGTTTTAAAGCCTGTCACCCCACCGCAGCTCATCCTTCAACTTCGGACGCCCCGTCACGGAGCGTGCGACCCTCTGCACCGTGCCGACTGCTGCGGGCAGCCGCGGTAGGTCCGACCTGTCCAGGTGGCCCCGGCTGGCTCCTCCTCCCCCGTCCAGCGGAGGCCTCCTGGCGCGCCGGCCGTCGGATGTGGCCAGTCGAGACACCGCCCAGCCGGCCACCACCGGCAATTCGCCGAGCCGCCGCCGCTTTTCAACGACACCAAATTGCCGCCGGTCGCCAGACAGAATGGCTGTCGCCGGCCGCCGTTCTCAGGTGCCGCCGCCGCGCCGGAAATGACACCGATCGGCTCTGCGGCGCGCGGCGCGTCAGATCGACCGACCCGCCCTCGGAGGTCGGCCGGCCGCCGATCGGCCCCGCGCGGCCACCGGCGCAGCGCAGCCCCGCGCACGTGCGAACAAAGCCGTGCCGCCTGAAGCGGCCCAGATCGCCGGGCTGGACCGCGCCGTCGGCCCCCGTGCGCCGCGTTCGTCGAACGGTGCCCGGTGTCTCGCCGGTGGGTGGGCAGTTTGTGGCCGCGCGGCGCCGCTGGCCGCCGCCGCAGCCGCCGCACAACGAGGTGGCAATCGGCGCCGACCGCTGACGGACCGTCCCGCCGCACGCAGACGCCACCGAGGGAATCCCACGCTCCTCCGACCCCGCGACCTCCCAGCCTCTCGGCCTCCCCGGCTCTCCTCGGGCCTTCTCCTCTCCCCGAGGAGCGGTGAGGTGTCACCTGCGAGGAGCGGTGCGGTGTCGGTGGCGGCCGCTGTGACGCGATCTCCTGTGCTCTGTCTCGGGGAGCGGCGCGGTATTTACCGTACTTTGTACCGGCACCGGACGGCTATCAGGTGATGCAATCGGTCCAGATGATTCTCCACGCAATGCCCGTGACGTGCATAGCGGCCCGCTGTTCGTCTGAAGTGGATTACGTCGAGTGAGGTGGATCGCGCATGGGTCAGAGAAGCTCGTCTGGGTGCTTACCGGGCGGCGCCCAGCTGGTCCCAATAGGGAGGAGTCTTGTTACCGACGCCCGGCGAAATGATGCCGTGTATATGCCTCGGCAAGGTCGCACGAACGGTTAATGTAATCGTTTGACGTGCTTTGAGTGCACGAGTACACGTGGTGCTCGTGGCCGCATGTGTTGCTCGCTCCATTTGTATTTGCTCGCCGCTCGCTTCATTTCATTGCCATGTTATGTCGCTCGGTGAGGTCAGTCTCATGTAATCGGCCACTAGATGGGCAGACCCGTGTTGTCCTAGGCATTAAACAAACCGACAGCTGCCGCTATCTTTCAGTGACTGGGTATGTTTTGCATGCATTCTGAGCGGCGACGGGTAGCGACATCCACCCGTCGTCGCCCCCCAGCTGGAGCGGCGTCTCTGCCCCGCTGTCGCCCCCGAGCTGGAGCGGTGTCTGTGCCCCGGTGTCACCCCCGAGCTGGAGCGGTGTCTCTGTACCCTGCTGTCGCCTCCGAGCTGGAGCGGCGTCTCTGTACCCTGCTGTCGCCCCGAGCTGGAGCGGCGTCTCTGTGCCCCGCTGTCGCCCCGAGCTGGAGCGGTGTCTCTGTGTCTCTGTGCCCTGCTGTCGCCCCGAGCTGGAGCGGCGTCTCTGTGCCCCGCTGTCGCCTCGAGCTGGAGCGGCGTCTCTGTGCCCCGCTGTCCCCCCGAGCTGGAGCGGCGTCTCTGCTCGGCTCCTGCCTGTCGCCCCAGCTGGAGCGGTGTCTCCTGTTGACCCTGCTGTCGCCCGAGCTGGAAGCGGTGCCTCTCTGTGCCCTGCTAGTCGCCCCGAGCTGAGCGGGCTTCTCCTGTGCCCCGCCTGTTCGCCGTCCGAAGCTGGAGCGGCGTCTCTGTTGCAACACAACACATAGAAATACACAACCCGTAGCTGGAGGCGGCCCGTCTCCTGCCCTGCTGATCACCCCGAAGCTGTGATGCGGCGTCTCTCTCTTGCCCCGCTGTCGCCCCCCGAGCTGGAGCCGGTGTCTCGCCCTGCTGTCCCTCGCCGAGCTGTTGGGAGCGGTCGTCTCTGTGCCCCGCTTGTCGCCCAGCTGAGAGCGGCTCTCTGCCCTGCTCAGTCCCTCCCGAGCTGGAAGCGTCTCTGTGCCTTTCCTTGCTGTCGCCCCCCCCCGAGCTTGGAGCGGCTTTTGTCTCTGTGCCCCTGCTGTCGCCCCCCCCCCGTAGCTGGCAGCGCGTCTCTCCGTGCCCCGCTGTCCCCGAGCTAGGAGGCGGTGCGTCTCTAGTGCCCCGCTGTCGCCCCCCGAGCTGGAGCGGCCGCGCGTCTCTGTGCCCTGCTGTCGCCCCGAGCTGTGAGCGGCGTCGTCTCCGCAAACAAGCTTGGTGCCCGCTGTCCCCCCCCCCGAGCTCGGAGCGGTGGTCCTTGCCCCCGGTTATGTCGCCTCCCCCGAGCTTGGAGCCCGGCCTGTCTCTGCCCTGCTGTCCCTCCCGAGCTGGAGCGGCGTCTCTGTGTCCTGCTGTCACCGCTGCAGCGGCAGATGACATTGGGTCCGTGACCAAACCGGACTGTCTTTCGACCGGCTGACGCCGCCATCATTATTCATTACGGTTAATGAGCGGGAGAGCCCAGCTTATCAACCAGCATATCAGCTGGCAATGCAGCCGGATCGCGCGTCCTGCCTTCAAATAAAGCGAATTTTCCTCGGTTTCCAGAGCTTTTGAGCGTTTCAGCGAATTGGCCTTGGACTGGCGGCGATAATTATGTCGGAGAGTGGCCAGTTACAGAGGTTACTCTCAGCGGCTGGCAGAATCACGCCGTGTGTCCAGCGGCTCGCCGTCATACACTGTTCACCTCGCCAGTCTGACAGAAGGCCTTGAACGCACCTTGCCAACCAGTATGTGTTGGATACTATGGGTCTGTTCCAGTCGCACTTCTAACCTCCCTGTAGCTCACTCTGTCCGCCCCTGTAGCTCAGTCGGGAGAGCGCTGGTCTTCTGACCTATCCCGGTAGTGGCAGCCCGGGTCCTCGAGTCGACTTCAGGCGTCGCGTATTTTGCTCCTGACTGGCGATTGGCCTGCGGGCAGTGGCAGCAAGTCGACTGCAAGGTCAGGTTGACGTCAGAAAAAAGCGGGGCGGACCGTCGTCCCACACTGTCCCACTCCAGGTATCGTCAGGCACGTAAAACTTTCGTCTAAATTTTGAACCGACCAACAGGAATTGCTACCATCGGGTGGGGTGGGGTCAGGCCCGAACGCAAAGAACAAAGCTTCTGCTTAGCGCGGGTCCTGACTTCGGAAATCCATCCATACAAAACATTTGGACTAAATTTATAAAAAAACTCCTCAAAGCTGCTCCATTCTTTAACACAGAGCAGTGGAGCAACTTAGAGGAGAAAAGAGCTGCGCGACTGGAACAGGCCCGATGTGGAGTGTTGCGTGCTGCGCCGGCGACGCTCTGGCCACCCTTAGTATTCGGGTAGTGATGTTCCAGGTCAAAGTTTGTGGCCGCCCCGGAGTGAGTTTGAAGGTTTTTGAAACTTGTTTTAGTGTGGGGTAGTGGAAGAATCATCCATCTGGAACTATCGCCAGGTATGCCCGGGGGCGTCCAGCAGTTTCGTTTGATCTGAGCTGTCTCATGCATTATGCATCCTATTGCATCACCCTTATCATAATCCGGCGCTGCATCCGAAGCATTGTCGGTCTAGCACTAGGGGGGTCCCACAAATCAGGATTTCGTTCGAAAACACATTTATCTTTTCAGAACACCAATCGTCAGTGAGCATCAAAGGAAATGTTTGCATTCAAACCGCTCGTAATGTGAGCAACAAAATGTGCATTTTAAGCGCAGGGCGCCGTTAAGTCGCCGCGATGCTCGCCAACTCACATCATCGCCTTACATATTAAGTCAGATGGTGTCAGCAAGTCACATTTGAATCACCGATGACGCTATGGGACGATGATGATTGCCTAACGTCCGGTCATGCTTTGCGGCTCCTAAACAGGACTCACACACCACACGTCACGGCCCAGCCCAGAGTCATAGGCACACAGCCCAGAGTCACAGGCACGGAATGCCGGCTAGGTGTGGAATCTCAGCATGTTTGCCATTGTTGGCGCTCTTCTGCCGTGTGTCATCTGCAGGCTGAGCTATTCGATGCACGCGTCTCCGTTCTCAGCTCCCACCCGTAGTCTCGGGAGCAGGGCGGCCATAATGGAGACCTGTGACCCGTCTCAGTCAGGAGGAGTCAGGAGTCAGGAGTCAGGAGTCAGGAGTCAGGAGAGGGCAAAATGGGTGTTGTGTCGGTGGTGGGGTGAGTTGGTGTTGGAGGTGACTTGGTGAATCGATGGTGAGTTATATCGGTCTGGGAAGTGAGATGTGTGTCGACTAAGATGTGTGTTGCTAGACTGCTGAACTTATCTTATCTGCACTTATCTGCGTATGGTGAGGGACAGCTAGCTATTTCTGAAATAGCGACCTGGCCATGCCGAGTGCTAACTTTGACAGAAACTCCGGGAGAAACTGCTAGAAAACATCCTGAACAAATCCATCGAAATTATCACTCTGCAGGTAATATCGTTTACACGTATTTACCATTGAGGTAGACAATTCAACATTTTATGCTCTCAAATTTTGTTTAGCGTCATTTTTTGTAAAATGAACTGCGATACGACATGTTGGTGCTAAAAATCATTGGCATTATCCTATAGTATGCTCATTTGTATAGTAACTCCTTTGTACTTCTTGTCCGCCCGCCAATAAACCCGAATATCAGCGTCATCATTGATTTAGCGCTAGTCTTTTTTTAGTCACTGCTACGTATATAAATAATAAATATCGACACATTTTACACGGTAAACGGCTAACTATTACACAATGTGTTTCTCTTCAATCTGATGCTCGCTTACCTGCTTAGAATTCCTCTTACGATAAAGTATGATATACTTTTTAGAGTTGTAATGCAATAGTCGAGCAAAAACAATATTACGCAAGTGCACAACGGTGTCCAGCTGGGGATCCCTTATCACTTCTGGGAACAATAGTCGGAATAATAGTATAATCAGCATTTTCACATAACACTTTGACCCCGATCTTGTTAACTTCCTTTCATTGTGTTTCCTATTCCGCTTGAGCTTCATCCGGGCGCGTGAACTGCATTGGCCCTTTAGTTCGCGTAGATTTGTTATCTTTTGCTATCACCAATAGGTTAATATTCCTTTGAAGAGCCGCCCACGGCCCAATAGCCGAGAGAACGCACTCTCAAACATGGGTTTGTGAGATTATGGAGATCAACAAAAAATATCATTTGTTGTTTGTCAATTGTTTGTTACAGTGCGCAAATAAAGTTAAGTGATTCTTTTACGCATAACAACAATCAGAATAACGTTATAATTTCACAGGTGAACAATACAAACATTTGTGATAGCAATATTGTAGAAACACTTCGTATATTGGATACATTTCATGACAAATTTTGCCTGGGGTGGTGGTGGTGTGAAATGACTTGGTATTATTGGAACTGCGGAACGCAGAGAAAAGATCGGACGCCAAAAGAGATCTTCGTAGATCGGACGCCAAAAAGGATTTTTATGAGCCCAAACAACCAAGCGAGTATTACTTCGGAAAATGCCACGAATTCGGCTTACTGCCACTCTACTTGGTGGTGGATATTACCGGATGAATGAGTTTGTTCTGTTCTGCTTGTTCGGTCGATGAGGGTTCCCTGCTGCGTCTGCCACCATAAACCAGCGGTCCAGGGCGTCGTCTGTCCACGGACTCCCTCTAACCCCACTCTTGTATTCGCCTCTCGTCGACAGAGTCCGCGGGCTCACCTGGACCAGCGACA
The DNA here is from genome assembly GCA_014673585.1 of Semibalanus balanoides. Classification (NCBI taxonomy): domain Eukaryota; kingdom Metazoa; phylum Arthropoda; class Thecostraca; order Balanomorpha; family Balanidae; genus Semibalanus; species Semibalanus balanoides. Next base: position 134,506 of record VOPJ01013807.1, read on the forward strand.
GGTTCGGGCATGTCCGGTGACACCGTTTTGCCTTCTCATGGCGCGTTCCGAACGCCAGGTCCGGCCGTGACATTGCGCAATCGGTCGCGGCGTGTCGTCAGCCGGCCCGTGTCCGGTGTCGCTCCGATCGGACCAGGCCGATACCGAGGAGCTGTTTGGGTGCGTACTCTCCTCGACTCGCCGCCCGCTATCTGTGTCGGACTGTTGTGCGCCCGGCGGCGGCTCGACTATCACTGCGCCTCGCCGTATCAGCGCCACGTCACTGCGCGTCACCGTGTTGTGCAGCTGAATGAATCGTGCTACGACGCTGCCACGCTGAATGGGCACGATAAGAGGGGAGTTGTGAACTCGGTGGCACAAGACGGCAGTCGGCAGAGCCCCTCACGATCGGCCAGGCGCAGATTGGGGTGAAAGCTGCTGTGTCGGCAGTGATGGCGGTGGCGGCGGTGGTGGTGGCGGCGGTGGCGGAGCGATCGGCCGCCGCGGTGGATCGGAAGTGTCGACCAGCGGCGGCTCGCGCGGTCCGGGCCGGCCCGCCTCTCCGAGCTGACGTCACGCCTGCGGACGGCTCACGGCTTATAAAACCGGCCGGCGCGGTGAGCATGTCAGTAGCCAGCCGACAGCGCAGAGAGCAGCACCGTACTCCGCTGACCCCCGAGCCCGCTGTAGTGTGCTTCCGAGACAGATCGAGCGACAGAACCACAGGCGCCATGTACGCAGCTCGCGCAGACCCGACCCGAACCCGGCCGCAGTTCATTCTGCGTGCAGACCCGACGCGCACCCGGCACCTGCTGGCGCTGCTGGAGGAGACGGACGGCTGCACGTGGCTGGCACTGCGGGCCGACCCGACCCGCACCCGGCCCGCGCTGCAGCTCCGCGCCGACCCGACCAGAACTCGGCCCACCATCCAGCTGAGGGCCGACCCGACCCGGACGCGGCCTGCGCTGCTTCTGCGTGCGGACCCGACCCGGACCCGGCCGTGTCTGGAGCTGCGTGCTGACCCGACGCGCACCCGGCCGTGTCTGGAGCTGAGGGCAGACCCGACCCGCACCCGGCCGTGTCAGGAGCTGAGGGCAGACCCGACGCGGACCCGGTCCGGCCTGAGCTGCTAGGCGCGCCCCGCCTGCCGCCGGCGACAGGAGAGTCCCGCCGGACGACTATACCGCTGCTAAGCAGTATCCTCCAAGAGGAAAGGAGAGGGAGAGAGCGTGCACCAAAGACTTTGGACCAAGCGTTCACTGGGACCAGATCTCACTGCCTAGCCGCGTGTGTGACGCTGTCTGAGCCGCTGCCGTCGGGCGGCGTACCTCTGTTGCTCTGGTGTCGCGTGCTGCAGCCCCCGCCCCCCGGAGGGGCCGGAGTCGCGCCACCCTGCTACAAGAACCTGTTACCATTGTCAGTGTTGGGCCTGTGAGCCGGGGCCGACTGCCGCTCACGTTGTGTAGATATTTGTGTACAAATGGCTCGGCCCGAGACCACGGTCAACGTTCCTCATGCTGTAGATCTGATGTCCTGTTCTGGGCATTTTCCCAGATTATCTTTACACCAAATGCGTGCTCAACGGTTCTTGCATGTTATGTTAATTATTGACACGCCGTGCTATGTGTTATGATTATTCAGTGTTATTTATTCGGATAATACATTTATAGATAGACATGATAACGGTATTTTTAGAACGGAGGAAGCTGCGAGCGACAAACCATTATTGCGGTTATCGGGCGGTTGAGATCAACATTAGCCTTTACCCTAAACGGGACACGTCCGGGGGGCAATGACCCGTGCAGTCAGCCCTGGTGAAGTGGCGAGACACAAATGCCTCTCACTGGCAATTTGCAATTGCACAAATGCCTCTCTCTCACTACTTAGCCGTCCGCCCTCGTGTAGTAGCAGTTCGCACACACAGACACTCACACACTGACTCGCTGCCCTGGTGTAGTGGCAGGACCACACCCACACTGACTCGCTGCCCTGGTGTAGTGGCACGACACGGATTGGCTCTCTCTCTGCCGGGCCTGTTTTTGCCGCTGTCGACCCAGCACGTGATGGCTCAGACCAGCACGTGGAGCCTCGCCACGTGGAGCTCACGGGGCAGGCCGGTCCAGCCAGCTGTCCTCGCAAAATGGCTGTCCACGCAAATAGCCCAGCGCGACACGCAGCTGGATATATCAGGACACCGCCGCCGCTCCAGTTCCGCGGTGGGTTTTTCTACACCTGGGTCGGTGGGGGTGGTGGAGATCTCAGGGCTCCCGCTCCGCCACGATGGTGTGCTATAAATCAGCGTCTCTGACTGTGTCGCTGCTTTTCCTAGCCTGTGATACACTTGGGCGCAAATTGACCAAAGGTGTCGGCGCGCCCTTAAACCCCAATATACAAACAAAATAGCCTGTGATACACTTGTCCGGCGTTGGGGTGGGGGGGGGGGGCGTCAGCTGCTCCCAGTCTGTTCAGTCTTCCCAGTTAAGCAAAGTTACTTCCACGTTTCAGTCTGACCCGACCCGGACGTGGTCTGTCCTGCGCCTGCGTGCGGACCCGACCGACCCGGACCCCGGACCCCGCGGATCCGACCGACCCGGACCCCGGACCCCGCGGACCCGACCGACCCGGACCCCGCACCTGGCTGCGTGCGGTGCGGGTCCTTGTCAAAGTGTGGAATGTCAAATGTGAATGCCAAGTGGCACATGGAATTACCTTCGGTTTTCTGGGAAGCCAACATGCCTTCAATACTGCTCATCGAATTTTCCGCGGCCATTCATGCCTTCGCCCCACACATATTACCTGCTACTTTTATCCAGACATGCCGCGTGCGGCGCATTGCAGATACGGTCTGTGAATTTTCCTCATAGCTGCCGACACGTCTTCTGAAGTCACTTCGAATACTCCGTTTGCTGTATTCAGCTTACAAGCTCCAACTGTTTCGGGTTGTAGCCGAGGTATTTATTTATAATTTATCGCAGATAGTATTCCATGATATGCGTGTCCACAGCCCACATCTATAACAGTATATACCACGGCTGATCCTGGCAGGCTAAGGCCGGGGCTGCGTGATAAGATGGCATTCTGAACACTGCAGTTGGTTTGGCTAAAACGACCCGTGTCGCGGCTACGCTCAGTCAGTTTCGTCTTGGGCAGCATATGAGCAGCATCTGGAAAGAAGTCATGAAGTGGTTAGCTCTTTGCTAATAAATTGGGAACTTTGTCGGTGGGATGGCAGGCGCTGCCTTCCCTGCGGATAAGTGCAATTGCTCCAAGAAGTATAAGTTGAAGTTGCTAGCTGATGGGCTTTGGCAAATTTTATGCAGGCAAATCAGTCAATCATTTTGTATTGCGTGTACTTAGTGTATTTCCTTTGGTTATTTATAATGCCTTAAATCAATAGTCATACGGAACCGCATTTCGGTAGTACGAGTTCCCCGTACTTTGTAATTGTTATATATATATAATCTGTTGTATCCCCAAATTACGATTTAATTTTTATCTGTCTATCTGTCTATGTCTATAGTGATATAGCTATAGCTGTCTGTTCGCACATAATTTTTACCTTATACACATTCTTAATTCGAAATGTTACGTAGTTTTGACACATTAGCATAGAATATTGCCCAAGAAATTCATTTTGCAGACCGCATGATACGTGCGTATTAATGTGCTCCCTACATTTCCGAACATATCAAACTGTTCCTCTTACAAGTTAGATAATGTCTGTGTTTAGAAAAAATATTACACAAAATTTTCCTGGCCTTTAACCCGCGATGTCAGACTGGGGGGCTATTTTTTTAGCCCCCCCCCCTGAGGAATATGATAAAATATCTAACGACATAACAATAGACAGTTTTTATCAACGCCAAACTTTAGTAACCCTGACCGCGCATCTTTTTCACACCCTGTGCATATTTTTTTTTTAAATTTCGTCAGAATTGTGTTTAGATAAAGCGAAGTTAGTGACGTCACTACACACGATTTTGACACCAAAATCAGCTCAACTTTAGGAGACTGTACTTGCCATGTAATAGACAAACTGAATTCCGAAAAAAGTGAGTTAAAGATGGCAAATGTCAAGCGCTAACAATATGGCCTATCTCAGATTTTCTGAAAATCAAATCGATTTTACCCCAAAATATCCAAAAAATTACACATTGTTTGTTCTTGGAAAACGAGACAGACCGACCATCAAACCACATCCTAAAAAACGTATTCAACATATTTGTCAAAAAATCCCGACCAGGAAAGTATATGTAAAATAACTATACATATTCAAACAACCATACAAATTTCAAAATGATATCAGTATTTTCCCACGGAGTGATGACATTCATAAGCGTATGGGTAACTCGCGACGCAAACTTTTGAAATTTATTTTTTTGGAACTTTTGACCAAGATAGAGACAAATAAAGAGCAGGCACTGTATTTTCTGAGACAAAACCGTCTAGATAAAATTGTATTGATTTACATGTATTTATATCACAATTTCGAAATTCTGATTTACCTTTGTGACATGACTGTTGCACCTCTTACTTACCTTCATCACGTGACCTCAAATCAGTGTTTAAATGAGTAACTCAATTTCGTTGTCCTACACGTAAAGTAGTATGTTACAGCATGTGTTGCATGACTTTCGTGTATAATTTGGCTTGGTACATAGTGACCTTTTGATACCTTGACCCATGCATACCTTTACATTTTTGCCAAAATAAATCCCCGATTAGCTCGATTCTTGGTATGTGTTTCACTGACATTTTAGAGCAAAATCATGCGAATGGTGATTCATGATTGCAACAATGCTTTGAATGGAAAAATATGTGTCCATCTATACAATTTTTGTCTGTAAATTTTGGGACTCTCTCTCCTACACATGTGGACGTCAACCAAACTGAACACATCTAAAAGAGCAACACAAATATATTTTTACGTCGAATGAATATTCCTGGGCTATCGGTTGCCGTTTGGTTCAGCGCGATCGTCTGATTGGTTCCGAAGATGCAAGGGGGGGGGCTAAAAAAAGCCCCCCTCAGTGACTCGTGTTACAGAAATACCCCAGTGACTGCCGGGTTAACACCGCCATCTGTTAAAGGGAATTAATAATCTTTTCCCACATAAATGGAGATGACTTGAAATCGATAGACGAGACAAAAATGTATTGTAAGTTAATCACATTTTGCAAGCAATGCTCGTAACGAAATATATTTTAAGTTGAAGTTGATCAGCGTTCCACACTTTCAATGACCAGTACTTGCAAGCTGCTTGCAAGTACTTTTGAATCTTATCAAACTGCGGGCTTTTTCTGTATTGTTTTCTTACGCAATGAAGTGGAACATATATATATTTTTTCTGGATAATATGACAGGACAGTCGATTCTATGCATTGATAGCCATTGAATAAACAAGGAAACTAAATTAGCAGTTCACTTTGGCCGCCTATGGCGGCCTAGTTGTACTGGATTTTAAATTGTTCCACAAATTGCCAGCATTACAAGCTTTGTATGACTTTGTATGTTGCTGCGTACAACACTATGGCTTATATCGTCATGGCAAAAGCATTTTCCCCATAATATCGACAAACAATAAAACACTGGTGATTAAATGGAAATCTGAACTTGGTCACCCACGACGGCCTATTCAGTGTTGGCGATTTGTTTCAGGGACATTGTCCAGCGTCGAACAAATTTGAAACACCGGCGCCAGATGTGGCGTGCTTTAAATAGTGATGGAAAATACTGTTCATGAGTTTCGAAAGAAGTATATATACTTGCTTTTAATTTGTAAAAACTTACAACATTGAATAATAAAATTATTATATTTAATTATTAAATTTAAATTAAATCATTGTTATACCATAACGAAAGCCTGAGCAATTGTTGCTAAAAAATAAAAGTATATTTTTTTTCTTTTAAGAGGAACTTCAACTACAAGTACAGGTGGTGCTGGGGGCGTAATTTCGAGCGAGCGGGGATCCACTGACGGCGACATAAACAAATGAAGTCTGTATAAATAGATCGTCCAGCGGAGCGGACGGGCTATCACTAGTTATATCTATTCAATGCAAACTGGAATCACAATATTTAGCGAATCTTCAGCCCGATGGTCATCCAGTCAAAATATCCTCGCAGCTATTTTATACTCCACATAATTTATTGTGACATCAGCTAGACGTGTGTGGTGTAGCTGTCCATCGTCGTGGTCAGCTGCACATCATATACCACCATGGTAAAGTCATCGCGCGCTGTGTTACCATGCGGCAGTGGGTAACACGGAGCTATCATGCTCTGGTCGACAGCTGTTTTACAAGCAGGTGCATGCCGTTTTGTCTGTTCAACCAGGATTTGTACGTGAAAGACACTCTACATTGTCATGTTATATATGGTTTCGCGAGAAGTTGGCCTACTCAAGGAAGCAATGCTTTTTATTGTACAAGTAAAATGTTGATTTCACTGAAATATCGGCATGTATGGATGGATGAAGCTGGTAAAAAGTGTTTTACATACACCCGAAGTCAAGCTTTTGTTGGGTACGGATAATTCCAACGACCGAGTTATTTTTACGCCTAGATAACATAAAGATCATCTTTTTGGTCGATTTTACCAAAATCGCATTGCCCGCTCAGGAGCTTCTTTGGATTGCGTCATTCAAACTGAGTCTTGTCTTGATTATACATTTTCAGCGACAGTCAAGTATGAAATCTATACACATGCTTTCCGATCCCTCGATTTTGGGTTAAGTTGGTTGATATTTGAGTCATGACTACATTTACCACAAATAGCGTTTCAGGTCGACCTCATGTCTCGATGTGATGGCATTTGCATACCAAGATGAGTTCACATGATGTTATATATCTCTGCACATTCCACTGGTAGTGGTGTATCACAGTTGATGATGTTATGAGAAAATCGATCTAGGCATTGTGTGTTCTCTTGAACGCCCGAGTCTTGTTAGTAGGTTTTTCAACGTTCGTTTTACGTCGGTGCGCAGTTGCAAGAACCACAACTAAATTTGTATGCAAATCGTTTTAAGTCAGGAATAATAACGTTTGTATGCAGCATAAGTGCCGTGTTCATCTCAGTGCGTGCAACCCACTTTTAGTTGTTTTTGACATTTGCACTGCACGCCATCTCACGTCTCAAAAGGAGAATTTTTACGAACGCACGTGTCATCTCTTCTCGTAACAGATTTCGGTCGGCAGATTTCGGCGGTGCATTCTTGGTGTGGTACCGTTTCTTTTCACATCACTTTTTCGAGACCCTGGCATTAATAGCGGCGTGTAACTACTGCACGAAAATCATACCGTGGCACATCACTTTGGCCACTTTCTAAGACTTAGAACATGAGCTTCTTAGAAGGATTCGGGATGAACGCAAAACCCCGTGTAAAATTACCCGCTTAAGGTATATGTGCTGACGTCTGTGAAACTCTTCTGGTGAACTGGAACAGAAACACGGCGCTGTTTGGAGAATATGTTTTTGCGATGTAGGCGAATTACTTTCAGCCACCAAAGCCAATGTGAGGTAGGCGCCACCGCATGCTGCGTCTCATAGAGAGCTGCTGTAATCGGCAGCCGCCTTGCTGGCGTCCTATAGAGACAAATACTTGAGAGCTGCTGTGAAGTGCCGATAATGCATGCGTCTCAAGAAGATTGTCGGCAGCCTGCTTAGTTGCAGATGCGGCTCTGGCGTCTTTAGAGCGCTTGTGGCAGCCCGCTGTTGAGACTGGGCTGCTGCTGGCGTCTATAGTAGCTGCTGGCAGCCGCTGTTGAGTTCTGCTGCTGCGTCTATAGAAGGCTCGGGAAGCTGCTTGTTTTAGTACTGTGCCGCTGCTGACTCTCTATATGATGTCTGTGTACATGCTCGCGTTGACGCTCGCTCCTGCCTGGCTGTTCGGTTATTAGAGGTGGGTCGATGTTGCAGCCGCTGTTGTGAGTGTCTGATTGCTGGCGTCTATTAGAGAGGCTGGAGATGATATGGCAACAGCGTGCCTTGAGTGCTTGCGCTCCTGCTCTAGAGAGCTGTTGTGCAGCTAGCATGCTCTGTAGTGTCTCTCGCTTGCCTGCGTCTATAGAGGCTGTGGCTAGCCCGCTGTTGAGTGCTGCTGCCTGCGTCTATAGAGGCTTGTGTGCAGCCGCTGATTGAAGTGCCGCTGGGCGATCTAATTAGAGGGCTGTCGGCAGCTGCTGTTGGAGGCCCCTCTGCGTCATATTAGAGGCTTGTGGTCGCAGCCGCTCTGTTGTAGTGCTGCTGCTTGCGATCTATAGAGGCGTTGTGGGCAAGCTCCCGCGTGTTAATGTGCCGCGCTGCGTCTATATGAGGCAAAATGTAGGAAGTACACAGCTTGTTGTGAGTCGCCTGCTGCGCTTCCTATAGACTTAACCTTGCACTCGCTATAAGGACAACGAGCCACGACTCGAATAAAGAGAAAAGGATATGCATTGACAAAAACGTGTTTGTCTATCATCGACGTGTCCCTTATAGCAACCGGTGCAGCTAGCATGTACCTGTGTGTAGTGTCCGCTCCTCTGTCTCGTGTGACGCTCTTGCGTTTTTGACGTCTTTTTCATTTGGCCAGCTATCGCTCGCTCTGTGAGTGGTATGCTATGCTATGTCTGACTGATACGCAGACGCGGTAGCACGTGTGCTCAGGCAGTCGCGACAATAGCGTTGACTTGAGCCTGCCCTCCGCTCTGTAGCTCTGCCATCGCTCCAGCCTGAGCCAGCCCACTGGCGTCATTCGAGCACGTAAGACCTCTGGCTCACAGTGTGCATATCGACATGTCACAAATTAGAGCTGACTGTCCTATCGTGATAGTTTATACCCGTCTCGCTCCTGGAACTCTCACTTGATCCTCCTGGACACTTTGCTGACAAGCTCAACCAGATGTTGTAGGACATTTGTTATGAACTACAAGTAATGAATCTGTGATTATGCTAGTGAGGTATATATATATATGATCGCTAGTCGTGTGAAGATAGTAGCGGATGGTGAGTGTGATATGTTCGAGGTTTATGAAGATGCTCACTGGTTGACTCTGACTTCACTAAGTATACATATCAGATATTCTCATGGCGTGTTTACATTTATTTATTCACACATATAGCAATATATGTTCATAGTCTGAGCGTACATATTTCATTATGCATATCTGCGATAAAACTGTACCTCGTTTTTGAAAATAGCGAGTGTGAGTGTCACAGACATTACGCCGATCCAGTCGTAGTCGATGGCTTTACCACTTGTGCACAACCTATATTATCGGTATATGGAGCCATTTCAATTTATAGCTGCGAACTGAGTATGCTTTAGTCATGTTGCACTTATAAATATGGTATATCTACTGTCGTTCATTCGTAGAATGAGCTCTGATCCAGCACTTCTCTCTAATTAAAGAATTGTAGTCAGATGTAGCGTCCACTCATCACCTCTGAATTGAACACTGAGTATGAGCATGCCATATTATCAAATTAATCGCTGCCATCTCTATCAAATAGCAGATAAAAATCTCACCTAAGAGTTTATCTCTCTTCTTTAGAGTATACGCAGTATTCTTAAAATTTGTTGTCAGTTATCTCATATGTCATACACTCAAACTATTCACTCAACTGATGACTCCTCAAAATTTCCAATCCAAAAATTGATTCCCGGGGTATCGTGTACTCGTTGTGAGCTAACACTCGGGCTCAGCTTCAATGCGTCAGGTATATGCTAGATACCTCACCATGTGTGACTTCTTATGAGTTATGGTGATTGGTTACCACCTTCGTATACGATGTCGACAGTCCAACCAAAAGGAACAACTGATTGCATCAACGATTGTGTATTTGATAAGTCATTCTGCATTTTCTAATCATGCCACGAACGCTTCTGGACTGGTGACCTTGTTACTACTTATTCTAGCTCATATAATTTAGAAATACTAATAGTGGTTATTTTAATTATATTATAATGCATACGGCATGCTAATGACCTCTGCATATCTAAACTGATAAGCGTGTAGAGTTATATTGTGTCTATGTTGATGACTCACTTTATAACCCCGAGTTTTTAATGTGGACCCGGAAATATCTATGTTCGAGTGGATCGCATAGTAGGTTGAGTTTTTATCTTGTATATCACCCTATTATATCAGGGGCCGCATGCTTGTTTTCCATATTTACCTTTTATGATAAACGCTAACAACTACAATTAATTCCATTCATATGTATAAGCATTCATCTGAACTCCATACATCAATTAACACTTCTTAGAGAGCATGTTTTAAACATTTGTAATATGTTATTGCTAACTTGTATAATATATGGATCCCCAGACACGAGGTACTAGATACGGACTACGCTAATCTTTCGGCTCCAAATTTTACCGTGTGAGCTAGAGATCAGCTCACATGCTCGCTGGATGGTAGGGGTCGGCGCTGTCCACGCAAACTGGCACTGTGCTTTGCTAAAAGCTCTTACTTAGCACGGAACTACAATGGTGTCCAAAGCAAAGAACACGTCGGACAAAAGTTCAAAAGACGACATTTAAATTATCCTCTGCAAATTCCATCGGCGAGTTCCACTGCCACAAGTGCCGCGATTGCGCCACTGACGCTCCATAGTTGTGCACCTGCTGCAGGGACTGTTGGCACTCACGAAGCTTAACGATGTATGCAGAAACCACCTAATCCATTGGCGCTTTAGCTGAGCGTGCGCCGGTTCCGAGTTCACCATCATTTACACTGCGGGCGCGAACTTCTGGATACCGCTCACTGCATATTACGCTGCTAACTCGACTTACGACTCTCAAGAGCGTGACATGATAGGCGGGGACGCGCTTAGCACCCCCGACGTAACTCAATACTTCTCGTTGAACCAAACAAATAATTTGCCGGGAAAACGGGACGGTTCGGGATGGTATAACCCCGTGAATCGAGCATCACAACCGCCACAACCTGGCCTAATACGAGGATTGTCTTGCAGCGACGTTTTAGGCCAGCTCAGGTGAGGCGACTCATTGCGACGGCTCACGCTGCCGATATCTGATCCTCGAGGGCAGCACCACCCAACGAGTACTCACGATCTCAGCCTCTGGACTTCCGCGACCCAGATATTAGTATTAGTGCTCACTGTGCCATCCAGGTGCCCTGCGTCATACTCGATTCCTCTACATCATACCCACTGCAAGTTTATATATTCAGAACAGGTACCGAGCGAGACTGCCGTAAGTCTGGTCGATCAACACATCCGGCTACTTGAGCGAGTGCGTCATCTGGTTAATTTGTGCATCGCAGTCTAGCTCTCTAGATCGCCAGCGCTCAATCTACATTCGCTGATGCGTGCAGTGTCTGACTGCGGCAAGGTTGAGCGGAACTGCGCGAGCGGAGCCTGTTGGACATGTGGGTCTATAGTGTACATAGGGAGACAGGAGAGACTCATATCTAACTCCGAACGGATACAAGCTCAGTCTGTAATTATGCGCGGACTCGGTTCCAGCGCGGTCTAAGAAGACTCCGACGCACTGCCTGCCGTCAACGACCCCAGTCTACTTCACGATCAGCTTCCAGAGTACGTGCCGCTCTAACCTGTGATCCAGACAGCGCTGCCGTTTGAGTGCCATGCGGCGCATGATAGCCGGTGCGAGGTCGCGGTGCCAAACAACACCGCAGGTGCTGGCCCACAAATGGAGCGTCCTCGGCCGCGCAGCACATTATTCGAGAGTCAAAGACGCGGACCTCATCTCGCGACCAGAAATCGAATGACGACGTTGACGTGGCGGTAGAGATCTCTCCCACGCGTGGAGAAGATGCGCCTGACAGGCTCGGGGCGACATATATAGTCGCGGCGCTTCCTCGAGCATATGCGCACAATGCCGCACCAGTTAGCGTCCCATACCTGCTAAGACGCCCAAATGTGCAGACTCCAATCTCAACACAATGTCGTGCGAGAGTCCTACATCGCGTTACCTGTCGAGCGCAGGCGCGTCGCGTCACCGCGCTCCGTGTGATGTGGCGCGCGGGGCGGCCGTTTCAGTGGCGTTTTTGTCGGCACGGCCGGCCGTTCTGTGATTGCACGATGCCCGCCGTCTGGTGACCGCGGCGCGCCTCCCGACCGATATCTCTGGCCTAGGCCCGCCGGGCAGCGGCCGCCGATGGCCACGCGCGGAAAAGGCGCGCAGCCGCCTCTCATAGAGGCCGAGCAAACGGCGACGACCGGCGATTATGCCGCTCGTAGCGTGCGCTCCCCTCGTTGTCGCCAGATGGTTGTTTCACCAGAGGTCGGCCCCCGGCTTTGTGCTTGGCTCTGTCGCCGTGGGTGAGGATTGGTGGTCGCAGTGAACGACATTTCAGACGTAGGCTCGACTTGCCGCTGGTGCGCCTCAGTGCGGAAAAAATGAGGCTTGGGCTTTAAACAGATCACACAAGGGGCTGTCTGGCAGTTTGTCGCTACGGGATAACATAGAATGGTTACGCAAGCGGAATCCAGGGCTTATCTCATATTAGACAATGCCAATTTATGTTATTTTTTCTTTTTTTTGTTTTCTACAACATGTTGAACATTTTTTGGACAAAAGATGGGGCCGGAATCCCAATACCGGCCTAGTTGTAATACAACACAGTAATACTATATTTTTGACGTTCAATCTGCTCAGTCTCAAAGACATAACTGTTCTGTACGGGTACATGACAAAACTTAATATTCAAGATCTCTCCGCACATGACAATGCAATTGAACTTTGCTGGCATGCTATGCGTAGTTCATGCAACGTAGCGAATCAATTGCTCTGGATATTTTTGACGTAATTAGTTAACTAGTGACCATGAAATATATCTTACCATCCGATTATCTTAATAAATTGTGTGTAGTTATTGCATCTACTCCCGATAATCTGGAGCGTAAGGACACCTGAGCGTGCACATTACTTACCGATTAAGCAGACATCACTGATATATAGCGACCTACGAAGTTTAATCACGAGCTAGTGCTCAACTCTTAATCAGTGTGGCGTACTCGCTTGCTTTATCTCCCACTCAGAGTCCTAGGCGGCTGACAGGCGATCGTGTGAGACACACACGACACCTCCGCGCCTGCAAGTAATAGGATAGACCTGTGACTCAATCTCGCGCGCAGAAGACCCACCGACCAGGTTTAGCTACGAAGCTATTCGTCACTGTACATGGAGGCATCTCTATACTAACTCCTCCCTCGCGTGGTATTCTCTATACCCAGACAGGGCGCCGAGACGTACTTATGTTGAATCCCGGTCTCCGAGTAAGCTGAGCCAGTGGAAGAGCCGACACACTCTGGAAATCTCAGGTATGAGGAGTTTTTCGAAGTAGTCCGACTGAAAACTTTGTTTATGTACTATGTTCTAGCCGCGCGTAGCTCGGCCCACGGCTCTCACCTCGCGTTATGCCCGCCTAGCATTGGTGATGTATTACTTGTCCACGGATCACGTAGTGCTCTGCGCTCGCGCTTTGTGGAACTCACCGCACTTCCTGCTCCTCTTGGAACCGACCTGGTCCGTGTCGCAGGCCGGGCGCAACTCTAAGGTGCCACGCTTCTCCTGTAGAGAGTCAGCCGTCGCCGCAGCACTTGTGTTGCGAGTGGTTTACACGTCCCTCTCGTCACTACTACGTCAAGATTTTGATGGGGGGCGGAATGGTGGCGTGTCATGTAAGCTGCTCTGAGAAGCTGCTTAAGAATGTGGTCGATACCTTCTGCGGTTGTTTACCTACTCGGTACTATCGGTGCCAGTTAAAGGCTACCTAGCAAAACCTTAAAATTAATTCTGATCTTGTATTTGATCGTGTCATCACGCGGGTCCGCTCGCTAGCCAGGAGCGGTTGCGGCGAAACTTTGGTGTCTGTCTGGGCTGCCAGCTGTATTGGAGCGCCTTATCTCTTTGGATAGAGTTGGATATGACCGATTTGGATCAGATAATTTACTGGTTTTACTACTCGACAGCATTGCGTCATCAGTTGGCTCCCTGTTTTAATAGACACACTGGCTGTCTCGAAGTGCTTGTTCCACCAATATTTTGAAATGTTTCCCGCAGTTCTATGCCGGTGTATTTTAGGGCACGTCGTACGTTTCGTATAACAACCCGTACGTTTATGTTAACCGCAATTGTACCTCCGTAGGGAAGAGTTCACGCATGATAATGAGTTAACCCTCTTCCCTGCGGGCGGCCAGAATTACGTTAACCTGTGGGTGGGTCAGATTCCCCCCCCCCCCACCAGATATATCGAGAACCGCTGAGCCGATTCCGATGGCAAGAAAAAACACGATTTTTCATGACATTATTTTTATTTTTTACCCTGTTTTTTTTGCTAAAAAAATTTGGCGCCAGGGGGCAAAAATACAAAAATTTGAGATGTTTTTCGAAAGGTCATTGCGGCCATGTCGTATGACTGATTTTCATGCCCAAAACGTTTTTGAGCTCAAATGTACTGGTCTTCAACATATCAAAAGGACAAGTACTAAAATATAATACAAATGATAGGCTTATTCAGGGGAATGTGTTGCGGAATTTTTTAAATTGGTGGAATTTTCTTATTAGCAAATATGTTGGCTGTTCGTGATTGTTTGGACCATATAACGTCACATATTTGTTTTTTGCCTGTATTTTCTGTAATGTAATATATTGCACAAAGGCGGATCTAGGTAAACATCTTGGGGGCACCATGTGCGTAACGCCTTTTATCATCTTACTAATTTGAAGTTGGACCTAATTTTATGGTGAATATCGTCTCCCATTTTTTGTTCCTGGGTGCGCCTCGGCTGCAAAATATGTACAATCCAGCTATTTATTATGTATATTCCAGAGACATCGTTTCGGACGCATTTATTGCACAGCAAACTGCGAAGGAAGTATGCGCCGCACAACCGCATTCGTAACACCTCCCCAAAAACATTAGCCTGACAACGCCTCTGCTAGGCCATTTTTCCAGTTTTGGGACACAACACTCGTCATTAAATTCTGGGAAAATTCACAAAGTTTAAAGACGCTATGTCTAACGGTTTAGAAGCGGCAAGCCAAAAACCACCTGGGAGGCAGAATCTGCCCGCAGGAAATAGGGTTAAGAAGAAAACAGTTTTGAGCTGAGACTTGAAAACTCAGATCAGTGTAGGTGTGATTATTTTCACTTCCGAGTCGGCCAAAGAGAGCCAGTCAGAACGTCCTTTCAAGTGTCTTTTTGGACTTAGAGTGCACACTGCGCACTTCTTACTTATTTTGCATTAATTTGCGGAAAGTCAGAAACAGAAAAATGTACGTCACTACTTTCGTCTCATTTGGGAATGGTCCTACTTTTGTTCCAGTTATATGACGTTGAACCCAGCTTTTATATCAAGGGCATCTCACTTGTTGGATGTGATCTACTTGAGATAATCCTATTATGCTATGCCCGTTGCGCCTCTTGGCCAACCAAAAGCATGCGGTTTGTGCGGAGGTCTTTGAATAACCTTTGATGCGATTGATGGATATGCGCTGTCGAACCGGTGACAATCTGTTGAGACTCGCTTTGGTTATCCACTCTAAGCACTTTTTGTTGTTGACGTATGTATGCCGCATTGGATATGGTCATGCGGTTGTTGCACGCGATTGGTAGCAAGGTCCTTTTCTACTCGTTTCCCGAATCCCGGGAACTGTGGGCTTAGCTGAAGGGTTGGGGATTTGTTCATTGTTTTTGTCTGTCCGATGCCGATTTACATGCTTTACAATGCATTTTCGATACTGTAGTATTTTTTTATAATGCCGCGAAACTCAATATATTTGAGTTATTGTTGAGTCATAGAGTTGCATGATACAACGGGAACAAAGGCGACATTGCAAAGGACATTCAGTTCAGCTGACCAACAGGTTCAATGAAAGAAATTCAAATAATGCCATGCGGATTTTTACTGTTCGTACATTCGAGTTCTGTCTCGTCGGAGAACGCTGATTCGGATAGGCATCAGTGGTCAGTGGTTCAGTGTGGTCCATCATTGGTCCTGTATCAGCGGTCCATGTAATCCGCGGTTGATCTGTCCAGACATAGCCGCCTCCGCTATCGGGTGATACACTGGGACAGCTGCGCAGACCGCCGGCCTGACGTTGACAGCTGCACCACCACGCTGCACCTGGGCCGACTGCGGGCGGCTGAGCGGCGTGCTGACCTCGGCCGCGTGTGATTAACATGTAAATCTGTCCACGGTGGACAGCAGGCGCGAGCTGGACCACTGAGCCTCGGTACCCCACCACTCAGCCTCGGTACCGCACCACCTCGTACGCCGGTGACAGGGGATTTCAGTGGATTGGCTGATCTGTGACCAACTGCAGCTGTGCAGCGGGTCCATCCCACCGACGATAGGCTGATAATACGGTGGCTGGTCTGTCACACTGTTGTTGCAGGGTTTGTGGGACATGGTGTTAATAATATGGTATTGGGGTATTTATTCGGAAGTGCGAGGGTTGTTAAGGAGCGGTCAATGTTGTTGCGGTGTTAAGAGCAAACAGACGAGGTTTATGTTGATGATTCTTGATGAACAGTTCAGGAAGTAAAATCATCCGATACATATACGAACATTTGAAGGAAACTCAGCGATAGCCGATAGATGCCTGCTGAGTGCTGACGGCAGGCTTCACAGACCGATGATAGCATAGGCTGCAATGCTTTAAACTCGATGTACTGTGGCACTTAAACATTAGTTGACATCGTGACACTTATCAAATTATGCACACAACGGCGTGAAATATCCTTGCTTTCTGTGATCAATTAAATTATAAAATAATCAGCATAATACATAATAATGTAAATATCGATTGTCCTGGTTTCAGCTATTATAGAAATGCTGAAATAATGTTTGTAATGCAATATCTAACTTACTTTTTAAAGATCATCTTTCGGTTTTTCTGTCTGTTTGTCTGTCTGTCTTTTCGTACATAATTTTTACCTTATATTATTTCTTAATTCGAAACGTTACGTAGAATTGACACATAGCCATACAATATTGTATAATAAATTTATTTGCATATCGCATAACAACATCAACGTGTGTATTATTGCTCCCTATATTTCACAACAGCTAACTGTCCTCCTGCAAGTTAAGATTATGTCTGTGTTAACAAAAATAGCACAAACAATTGCTGATGTATGATACCGCCATCCGTTAAGCGGAATTTCAACTACAAGTACGGAATCGAACACGCCAGGTGGCGCAGCCAGCTAATACGATATAGGTGGCGCTGGTGTGCACATTAACCGCGATTGGGGCGGTGATCCCTTAATGGGTACCTCGGAAATATGACAGATGGAAATGTAAAAAATGCAGTCTGTATCAGACTTGTATACGATTCATTATTTTTCGAACGATTCAATCACGACTCAAAATCTACGTTAGTTATTCATCACGACTCAATCAGACATCAAATTATGCATTGGATTCATCAAAGATTTGAACCGGGCTTTCGGACTCATCGATTCAAAGTGACTTTGAGCCTGATTCGATTGTCAGTCCGACTCAATCATTTTGATCATTAACGACTCAATCCAACTACTATGAATACATTTGAACTTTAGAACTGAGAAGTATTTGAATTGTTGCATCGTTTCATATGTTGAATTGTTGATGGAAAAAAACACTTGGTAAAACTTGAAGTTTTGAATGTCCTTTTGAGTTAAATGCGTGTTGATTGAGTCGCGAACCACTCGTTCAGTCTTAAATAATTGTCGTCGCTCATTCATGGCTTGTAATGAGCTCATCGATTCAATCACGATCCAAAGCCAAGTCCTGAAAAACTGTGACTGCTCCATCGTTTGGCTCGCGAAATTTGATTCATGAGTCGCGACTCAATCAGAGTTGAATCGTATACAAGTCTGGTCTGTATACATAGATCGTCTTGCGGAGCGGACGGGTTAGTACTAGTTCTTCGCTATTTGAAGCACCATCATTTTTACTATGTTGCCATTTTTCTGGTGTGAGGAAAATAATATGAAATAATAATATCCCCTGAACTGACTGCCTTAGAACTATGTCTGCCTTATTTGGAGCTATAAACATGGTCTAAAAATAATGATTAATACGGTGTCATTAAAATGACGCATTTTATTGTCACGTTCTGTGTGCAAACTAAGTGTAGAACAACATTTTATCACTGCTTATAATTTATGCGGATGTAAATCATAGTTGTTGCATCATTTACAACATAACTGTCACACGGTGAGACCATTTCACATCAGCTATGCATAAACAGGCTCCGATATGCATATCGACGAATGGAAAAGAGACGATGAAGTAAGCTGGGCTGTTCCACACGCAAACCGGCAGTAGGATGTCAACCCTCATAAAATGCGCCGCTCGATGGCCGATGACTCGGTGCGCCGATGTCACTCTCTGTGTGATGCGGACAGCTGATGTGTCGCTGAACATAAAACGGGTCATCCGGAGACCTAACATGGTGACCAATGACTCACGTCTGATTACATCTACTGTTCGGTATCGCTCCCTGACCTTTCCAGAAACATTGCCCTCCCAATCTGGCGGTGTAAGGAGGTCACACAGCAGAATAAGGAATCAGGAAGGTTAAAATTCGGCCAGCGTTTCGCGTAATTCTGTCAGCAGAGGCGGTTGACGCTGAAAAATGTCTTGCTCAGGCCGTGTATGGCAGCAGGGATAATGATGATGGCGGATGAGTAACAGAAGGTGTGACCGCACTAAAAGCGGGGGCGGCGCCTGAAAAACACGCGCAATTGTTAAGTTTCGGGGTGTTGATAGTCCTGTTAGATTGGCTAAGTCACTGATTCAGCGATAACGTATAATCTAACATGTTTCTTGAGTGTTGTGACTGATTTGGATCGTTTGCCGATGATTATTATCATAGTACTTAAATGGTTGTTGGGGTGCCGTTGTCTGTTTTCTAATTCATTCATACTTGTGTCATATATTAGACCACCACATTAAGCGCACTAGTGTTCAGGGAAGTAGCCAGGGGGGGGCATGCCCCCTGAGCGAAAAATATGCCAATAGACTAGAATGAGATCTCTGAAACCCGACCCTACCCTACCCCCCTCACCCCCCGGTCAGCAACATATGGCTGAGGAGCAAAATGTGATTTCACACTAGATAGAATGAGATTATATGAAAACCCGACCCTTCCCCCCCCCGGTCAGCAGCATATGGCTGAGAGAGGGGAGCAAAATGTGATTTTTTCCGACGTGCCCCCTCTGACCAAAATCCTGGCTACGTGCCTGCTAGTGTTCAGATATTTTTATAGGCTTGTGATTTATATTAAACTTATATCTTAAGAGGAATTAGTACATTAACGCCGAGACATTTGGAAATGTTTATGATTTTATTGTGCATTACCGTTAATGCATTGTGGAATTATCCGTATTATCTCGTTTCGCTAAGGAAATCGACAATAATTAGTGAAAGATAAATGTGCTCGTAACTTATAATAATGCTGCGAACATTTTATGTTTCGATGCTATGGAAAGATGTCCGTGGATGTTACATCCTGATGTATTGTGTAAAAGTTGTCAAGACTTACAATGAAGCAGGACACAAAACCGTTTGAGTATGAATGAAGCCCGGGTCATAGGTTCACTGCTGGAAACTTGCTAAGTCATTTACTCGTAAAGCGTAAGATCCGGTATAAAGGTGCTGGCGATTGGGTGGGAAATTTCCCGGTGGCCGAAAAAGCACTTTCAGTTGGTGCTGTTCCTGGTTTTAAAATATTCCTGTTGTGTAGCTGTTGAACCGTTTTGTGTTGAATGTCTCGTTGCATTCGAGCTGGTTCCAAAGTTATTCTGACAAGCCGCTCTGGTTCTCTAAACACGCCGGCAAGGCCGTGACACGGCCGCCCGCAATAAAACTTGGCCACCGCCGGCTGGGAAGTCCGAAATTCGGGTGGAAGTCGGACCTGCATGTTACGATAGCGTGAGCTTTTGCCCCCCCCCCCTCCCTCCCCCCGCTGACGAGCTATACCACAACAGTCTGACCAGTGGCTTCCAAACCGCTACAGATTTAACTGGTCGACAAACTGGAATCGTGAGCCTCCAGAACCGGCGACACATTACTGCGATCTCTTCCTTTTGCTGGATGCATAGCACTCTATACAGACGTAAATAATGAAGGTAAACAATTATACATCCTCGTAAATTTCGGAATCAGCGTCGCCAGCCTCGTTGACACAGACATCTGAAGGCGTATGACGTCAGTTCCCTCGGTGACGCACGTCCAGGAATTAATTTGTTGCGATGATAGAGAATGCAAGATTTGGGTTTGGCTGACGTGCTGCCTGTTGAGTATGTTCGATGTCATCATGCCGCGCGCCCGGCCACCTCCTGGCTCGCGCCCCGATCGGTCGCCATTTTGATGACAGATGACCGCGGAGACATTGACCTAGAGTCATGCAATATTCACGTGAGGTGCTTCACCGCTGCACCATCCTACCCTGCAAGTTTGGTTGAACAGAGCTGTTATAGAAGGAGATATTGGAAGGGGTCCCTTGGACGCCAAGTGACCAAAAGCAGTCGGTGTGCCAAAAAAACAACACAGAAAACATCATCATTAAAGGGGTCTCCAGAGAGCTTAGTTCTCAGAGGCTCGCACGGCTTGTTCTAACAGGACAGGACCTCACAAGCTGCTTGGTTTTGGTGTTGCTGGGTACAAACGAACATGACACATCACGTGCCGAGGTGTCTATAAATGTCTCATTTTCCATCGAAACACGAAAACCTTATGTTCTGAACAGATATCGGTTAACTTTCAACGGAGACGATCGTGATGGATAATTATTGAGTCGGATTGGGAATTGTGCCCGAGTGTACTTTTTCGCATAAAAATTAATTATGTATTTAGTGTGTCTGATTAATGTTAAGTTTACTAGAAGGTATCGTTGCTATAAGCTGGATTCAAGTTCCGTGGCCAAAGAACCACTGGACAAGAACTCGTCTCGATTTCCCCATGTGATATTAAAAGGCATGTTTTGCGGCCGGTTTCACTTGACTTGTTGGATACAGCATGACGCAAAATAACTCGTCGGAGATAAATTCTGATTAGACAGATTCATGTCTGATCCCACTAGACAAATCCCTCCACTGTGCCGGGGCGCCCTCCGGCGCTCAGTGTGTACAGTTGCGTCTGATTTACGTCTACTGCGGGTCGCTGTTCTCGCATGGATGCCTTAGATTTAAAGACTTAAGAGACTGAAAATAGTTAAATTATAAATTACACAATGTTTATTATAGTCGTGGCAAACCTGGGACCTATAGAGCTTATGTGTGGCGTCTTTCACGAGTAGTGCTATATGTTGCTGCTCTGAGAAGTCCGAAATGTTTTAAACACAACTTTTTACCACAAGTGTGTTATAGTACCTCTTCTCTTGCACACGATGTGCAACTTCAATTTTAGACCACGGAAAAACAAGTTAACCCTTCGCCCTACGGGCACCCCGTGTAGCGCGAACTGCAGAGAGGACAGTTACATCTCTTCTTCGCATTTAGGTCCTCATATCTGAGTCGAGAACGGTGTGATTAGCTTCCCGTGGCAACCAAGTGCAAGTACCTTGCCAAATGCAATATATTAATATATGGGTAAAGGCATAACCATGTGCTATTGCAAATGATAGATGTCAATTACTGTATAACTGGTATTCACAGAGATACAGGCCTGATTGAAGTTTAACGGTAGTGTATGAAGAATAGGCTTACGATATATCTGGTTAGCTTGAGTACGAACTATTGATTTATTAATGAATTATACTGATAATGATAATGACCTCATGACCATCCAAATATTAGTCATGTTAATTGGAAGTATATGAAACCGGTTCCTGCACACCTCTAAGCGCAAAACGTAATTCATACTCGTGCAATCCGGGTTCATCGTCTTCATCACTCTTCCGTAGTATTACGGTATTCTGTGTTGTTGTTGACGCATTGTATTCTGCAGGGAAATTGTACGATTTTCCGCGCTGTTTAAAATTTAACAGAGTGTGGTATATCCCACACGTGGCAAGTTCAATCGTTATCTGGTTAGTAGAGTTTACTTTTCGCAAAACATAACCACGGTTTGAGGACGGCCATTGTGCTCTGTAGATGGCACTGGCAATTGGCCACCTGAGTAATGGACGACGCATAGAATACATTCAACCGCTGTCTCTCTCTACCAACCCACCCCTAATAGGGATCCAGGCTCCTCAGAAGGCAAGGCCAACTTTCAATCAGATGTTACCTTGATGCTCCGGCCCGAACAAATATCTTAGTAAACTTACTAAGCAATCACTGGGAGGGACTTATGGGCGAGCCAGGAACAACATCTCGGCGCCCATCATAAACCAATGTAAGCATAGGTCAGAAAGTCTTGCATGTCTGAGTATGTAATCCCGCATGTCCCTAATAATAAGATGTGAGATAAGTCGTTGAAGCGCAGGCACGGCAGATATTAGCTTATTAATCATAATGCTCTGGATCCGAGATTCCTACAGCCATAAACCCATCTCAGAATAAACGGTGACCCAGAAGTTGCCAAAAAGCGCCCCTATCGACCGACCCCTCTCAGGCACAAACGAAGCTACAAGATTGCTGATAGTGGTGTGGATCTGCCCAGGACCAAACTTAACCGGAGCTCTCATGGCGTGCCCTCACCCCGAAGAATGGGACGTGAAGTAGGCTGTAAAAAGGCTCTAGGATGCGTGTCATCGATGCGTGTAAAAAATGCATGACAGCCGTGCCATTTGCAATCTCTTCTTCATATGCGAGAACCGTATGGCCACAATGCGGCACCAACTCAGATCGCAACATAACTAAATGAGCAGTCCGGCTTAAGCAAGGCATGCTGAATTACTCTATCGATTGCACCAGCTATGCTCACAAAAAGCGCTAATAGTACTCAGTGTAAAGAAAAAGGTGTGGTAGTATATGCTAGGCCGTAAACCTTAAATTGCAAACTGGCATGCGGGTGGGTCTGACGTCGTAGGATATCTTTATATATCTGGAAGTCTCTGAGACGCCTAGGAGGTCTCATGTGTGCAGGACAATGTAGAGGCTCAGCGTGGAAGGGGAAGTAGGTCCGTCTTCTAGTTTTTTACCAATTGAGTGTTATTAGACCAACAGAATCTGCCAAATAATCAACCATACCCAAAAGGTGTCCGACGGCTTGCCAGGTCCCAGACATCTCGGCACAAGCAAGAGGTCTAGAGTCACAAGCCCAAGACTACGGCACAGCGTAGCTCGTGGGCTCAGGCCAAGGACAAGCTCGGTCACACAAGCCCCGAGGCTCTGCCTATTCTAAACAACCGGGACAGTGCTACACTAGGCTGGTGGACCCGCTTGCTAGCACGACAACGATATTCCGTGAGCTGTGAATATGCGATTCAGCACAGGCAGACCAAGTTCGGACCAGTCTCGCCTTGGGCTGTGGAAGCGCTCATCGAGTGGATCTAGGCGCAAGCCTACAATAATATCACGGTCGCTAGCACTGCCTAGTAGCCCCCAGAGACCCCACGCTAGGGCATCCCGGAGCCGTGCCCCAGCTTATACGTCTGCAGGATTAGGTCTAGACGCGGTGTACGGCTGAATGTACAGCTCTCATGGTATGTTGCGAAGAGCTGCTCTGTAGGAGATGGTGTCCCCGGGGCTTGCCCGGTCGAACTGTGGGACATTATACTCCAGCAGTTACAACAGTGGTAAAGCTACCGACGCAGACCACCCAGGTGGCACTAAGCAATATGAGAAGCCAATAGGCAGTCCGAGGTTCTAGGTTTTAAGAGTAGACAGGCTCTCAGAAATAAATGTATGCGAAGTGAGTGAGTAATCCTGTCTGAATGCATTCCCACTTAATAGACGGATTCCTGATATATTATCCTTCTCAATACACTCGTCAACCTCCTTCACCTAGGAAATGGGTGAATCTGATCCAAAGTTGCACCTAATCTTGCATGTAGAAACACCAGCAAATGTGTGCGTCGCTAATCAGATGAACGTATACATATAGGGGGATGATCAAAGTCAGAAGTGATATAGATACCACATATAATGACCACCTGTTAGTCTGTACCTCGGCCACACTTGAAGTGTGCTGTGCAAATGTAGACAAATATAACTGATGCACTATCTAATCAAATGATATACTTAAGAGTTGTTGCCAGAGATTGCAAGGATCAGGCACGCCAAAAATTACGAGTGACTGCTGAAATCTCAAACCGAAAATAAGATACACCTCGAGTGTCCACCTGGGCATTATAAAGGGAAGAGATAGACTAATCGGTATGTTTGTACAGCGTCTAAATCCTTCGGCTCCTGTGACTGGTCACCTGTGCGTGGACACCCTTGTGTAACATGGACGCAGTTGTATACCAGCACATCTAATGGCCGCAGAGTGAAAATCAGCTAGGATACTGGTTATCTTTATGGTCTAGTTGATCCTTACTAGGAGTAAAGGTGCGATCTCAAAACTATCGTGACATACACGCTCCGGCTCCAAATAAAATAGAACCTATGTGTCCGCGTGGCAGCTTAAAATCATGCGAATCGGGGGCAAGAATTGACTTGAATATGTGGGATAGTGTAGCCGTGGCCACTGATCAGGGAATAATGCACATGCCAAGAGTGTGTAATAGATCAAGAATCGCGCCGTAGTGCACCCACCCAATATGCACGAATAGCGAGCATAAGGGCATTTGGTGTGCCTCAGCTTGGTGGGTAGTCCATCACGGCCAGTCCTGTGCCCCGTTGCTTGTGCTCCCTGATACCCAGTGATATATTACTGTAGATAAGTATTTAACCAATGTAGTGCCACCCGATATGATGATGTGGGTTAGGGCGTCACCGGCTAAGGATGGACAGGTGAACTTCCCTATAGATCTGACATACTCTCCTGCATTGATGATCAAGAAGATATACCCGTCGATCGGAATTAAATTAAGAAAGAGAAGAACAACGTACTGGATCCGAGGTGAGTCCGTCAAGCCCCACGAGTAACCTGGATGAACAATGCATCTATGTTGATGGTTCCTGGTCTTATAGCATGGCAGATTGCAGTAAATTCGTATGACTGATTGCCATAGTCTAGAATGCGTAAAAAATGATGCATTTCACGCATACGTATGGATAAGAGCACTATCATCGTCTGGACGAGTTAGCAGTCAAACACGAGTATGTGTACAATTTATGATAGTGATGGGCATAGGCCCAGAAACAGACCAGACTAACAATCACGCGCCACCCGCCAGATTTGATAAAGGAAGAGATTAAGCGGATCGTGGTAAAGGCTAGCGATGAAATACTCACAAATCTGTCGAGAAAATCAGGATCGGTACGCACAATCGTTAGAGAAACAATACGTGCGCGGTTAATCAGGATCAAAAGGTGCTCTATATAACTAGTCAAGACTCGCTAAAGAGTACCGTCACCAAAAGTGAAGAGGTAATAACTTAAACTGTATTGTGCATATGTTAGAACCACATCTGATGAAGTGATGTGCGCGTGCGACAGTTCGATCTGGTGTCTCCATACTATAGGCTCGCACACAAGATTGGGCTCGCGCTTGTTAGAAGCGCACGCTCTCCGGACGGACACACGTCGTTAAGACGATCCCAGTATAGCAAACACAATGGCTCAAAGCATTTTTCGCTCTTTTGTGGTTATACAGAGTTCGATATGCTCTCAGTCTATGAAGTATCAAAGCAATATAAAGTATCAGAGTAATTGGTTATGCCCGGCACTTGTTCCCCAGTCTCAATAAATATCCTCAGGTGAGGCAGTATAGGCTTGCTCAGAGGCATAGAGAGTATTGGAATCTTATCACTCTCGCAAGGTGGATTCTAGAATTTTGTGTGTCGCAATTGCCATGTCAGCATTCTGAGATATCATTAAAGTTTGGAGGATCGAACCACTGGTATCATTGTAATTTAAATTCTGAAGGCCACGTAGGAGAAAGCTTACAGTCTGCTGTTCAGTAGGCATAAAGTCATTCAGTGCTATTAAACCTAAACTCCACGGTACCATTAGACGTATCTTCAATACACAAATAACTTTCATCGCCAACAGTAACTTCTACCTAATCTGCTCGCATACCTCCATACTCGATACGTCCCATTCTTTACAGCCATACTTTCTAGAACGATACCATACGTTCTGCTCTGGAACCATAGGTGATTCTACTTGAAACACATTACATCTCCATTCTCTGCCCACTATCACGCGATGGGACTCCACTCTGTATTCCCAGTCTCTACCTATTGCAAGTGCCATCACCATTCTCCACTACCTTTATACTCTCTCCTTTCTAAATTACCATACTTATCGTCACTTATACAGAATATATCTCCAAATATACCTACTACAAGAGATAACAGTATTCTCACGCTCACTAATACAAGTTACTCGTTCGTGCCAATACCTAGTATTATCTTCTCTCTTATACTAGGCGATATTTGTACCATTCCCATGTATCGAGAAAGTCTATGCTCGAGTGCGGTCTTACAAGATGTGAGTGTAAAAATAAGCGGACTAGTCATGCTTCTGCGTGGCTTTCGCTTGGCACGACGATCACGTGTGCTCCAATATAGTAGGTTTTGTGTTGTATATTAACACATTTAATTTCAATTAACGCATTGAGGAATTATTTGACCGGTGTCAAACTTATCCCGCTGTTATTGATTTCAGCCATGGGATCGAGGTTTCTGTGGTTTGGCAGGTTTCCTTGGCATATTGGAACTATTTTGGATTTTTTGTCTAGTGTGCTTGCCTAAGCATTTTTAGTTTCAGGATATCTTGCCAGGCCAGCTGATAGTCTCGGGGTTAAGTTTTGTACGCCATTGTCGTGTACGAATGTATGGACTTCAGCAGGGTCAAGATAATACCATGTCTGAATTCGCTGCGATGATTTCGTGATTCATTATCGAATACTAACCGCCATGGGATAGTCGGGCTTTTGTCGCTTCTTTCTTGGAGCCGTAGAAAAGGCTGTGTCTGCCAGCATTGTACGCCCTTCTAACATCGCCCCATATAGCGGTAGTTTCAAGTGTTTTGTCGTGCACTCAACATTATTTTGTAATGCTTCATGACCCCTCGAGGAAAACTCTGTCACCGTGTGCCGTGTCAATGTCACACGAGGAGACACATTTTTACTGTGCTTCTGCAAAGCAACCACCAGTGTACGAGCTTCTTCGAATTGTCGTGCGAAACGTGCCACATGGAACGTTTTCACCCCCGTCCTCAATACATACGCCCCTCACCCCTCAACAGAGCTGTAGTGGCTCAAACAGAGCCAGACTCGTGCTCCGTTATTCCGTGCGACTTCCGTAAATACTCCGTGCCCATCCGGGACGGGCGAGCGGTGAGCCGCGCAGTACTCGGTCCGTATTCGGCCTCTGCCGCTACTCGGGCCGCCACGCCATCAGCTATCGGTCCGCGCTGCCGTGCGGTTTTTGCCGCGGTTTCCTCTGAGATGCGGTGGTCGCCGGCCCGGCTCCCCCGTTACTCCCCGGCTCCCCGCCGCTCCGGGTGGACCTGCACCGTTCTAAGTCGAGCGCTGACCTTCTCTCCCCGAGCAGCGGACACTGAGAGTCTGCGTTGGTGGTGACCGGTACGGCCGGATGTGGCCGAGCTAAGGGCCGTATGTGGCCGCGCTAAGGGCTAGTATGGAGAGTGGAGAGCATATACTCACCGTGGGAAACGTGGCTGTTAAAGGGAATGTTTCACTTCTCTGAAAGTTGTCCAATGTACGCCGCTTGTGGTGCAAAATATGGAAGTAATTGCTGCTGAACACGATTCTGACATTTGTTTCTCACAAACAGTGCTCAATTTCATGAAAAACTAAGTTTTAGTAATTGGCTAAATGACGTCATATGAAGGAATTTTTGGAAATATAAAAAACCTCACGCTGCAGAAATGTATGACTAGTGTATGGCTAGATGTATAAGGCCAAACGTAAACAAGCCTACTTTCATCACATTTGATAAAAAGGATGACGACATCGGCTTTTAAGCGGGCTACCCTAATACACTAGGGCCTTATTTTTTGGCAGAAGGTTAATGTCAAAACCAAATTCAAATTTACTTTCGATTAGACCTCTGTGGGTGTTTTTAACTTCTACAATACTTAATTTAATGGAATTCCAACAACTTGGCCATCTCAACTCAAATCTTATGTTAATGTGAAACATTCCCTTTAAGGTGTAGGGGGGGAGGGGGCAGGAAACAGGATTTCTCGGGATATCTGGGTGGGAAGGTAGGGAACGGGATGCGTTGGGATCACTGATTTGGAGCGTAAGAGAAAGAGTTCATTGGGATATCTTGAGCTGAACGGTTTTCGTTTGTTCGTTTTATTTCGAGCATGTATAATATGAAATGCAAATCAGAATCGTATGCCAGTCACGCACGGTTTTGTTATTAATTTAATTAAATGTAGTCGATGGGAAGATGAGTTGTAGGTACATTGTTATTCATACATGTTTTGAGGCAAATATTCAAGATATTTTAGGAATGCCGTGCACTATGCATATGCATTCCGTATAATGTCTGCAGGGAGTTAGAAATCGCCACTTCCAGGTCATTCGCCATCAACGACATAAGCGCTCGTTGGTGATTGGCCACTGGCCAGTATTCCGTTGGGATGAAGAAGCCGTTGTCTCGAAGGGACGATTGCTGAGTCGTTTATGATTGCTTGCAGCGTCATACACTTTGTGTCGTCTCAGTTGCATATGAATTTTGGTCGCGCGACCGTCCTGCTTTTTTCAATCGTTTCAAAACATCTTGTGTGCTTCCAAATTTCAATTGATGAGTACTTGGGATGATTCATGATTACTGCATTTGCAGCATTCTAAAAAACACACAAAAAACAACAGCAACAACATTGTTTTGATTACAAAATATGTCTTGATTCTAGGATGGTGACATCGCTGTTACTATTTTCGTACGCGTTCAAGCTACCATGCTTGCCCTCAATAACCTTGAACATCTTCACCTGTCTTAGATAGGCTGAGCGGGAAAAGAAAACACTCAAACTATTATGATGAACGAGGTTTAATGAAAAGAAACGGGAGATGTCTAACGAGCCACCAACTGTCCGCCCACGTGGCTCAGTTGGTTGAGTTTCGGGTTGGAAGCCTGCCCAGCCTGACCATGTGGGTGAGGCGAGTTACTTCATTGCTCGATATTTGTTGCTGACCGGGATGACCTGCGGTCGTTGGCAGTGGCCGCAATCAGGTCAGGTGAAATCAGGTCCTGGGGTGCCGTGATCTAAGCTTTCGAGCGCGTAAAACTTTTGCCACAAAATTGTGTCGCTTAACAGAAAATTAAACGAGCAGATATTATGAGTCGTAGTTAACACACCGAAGTCTTCTTG
Source organism: Semibalanus balanoides (assembly GCA_014673585.1). NCBI lineage: Eukaryota > Metazoa > Arthropoda > Thecostraca > Balanomorpha > Balanidae > Semibalanus > Semibalanus balanoides. Next base: position 163,797 of record VOPJ01013807.1, read on the forward strand.
GTGTAGGGTCAACTCCTTATCCTGAAATTCATTTATTGAAAGGTTCCTTCTAAATTTATCAAAAATGATATATACTTTCTACTACTATCTACCTAAATAAATGAAATATACTAAAAAGTAGATAAATAAAGGTAGATAAATACTATCTACTGCTCCTTGACAAATGGATTGATATCTGATTAACAGCAATGTGACATATCATCATCATCATCATCATCATCATCATCATCATCATCATCATCATCATCATCATCAATCATCTCATCATCATCATCATCATCGCATCATCATCACTCAACATCAATCATCCATCATCAACATCATCATCAATCAATCATCATCACATCATCATCCATCATCATCATACAATCATCCATCATCATATCATCTGCATCATCCCATCATCATCATCACATACATCATCATCAATCATCAAATCAATCATCATCATCATCATCACAATCATCATCATCATCATCAATCATCATCATCATCATCCAATCATCAATCATCAATCACAATCAATCACATCACAACCACATTACATCAATCATGCATCATCATCATCAATCATCACTCATCATCATCATCATCAATCAATCAATCATCAATCAATCATCATCATATCATCATCATCATCATCATCATCATCATCATCAATCATCATCATCATCATCATCATCTCATCATCAATCATCATCATCATCATCAAACATCACATTCATCATCATCATCATCATCATCATAATCATCATCATCATCATCAATCATCATTCATCATCAATCATCATCATTCATCACAATCATCATCATCATCATCAAATCATCATCATCCATCATCATCATCATCATCATCATCATCATCATCATCATCATTTATTTTTCATTTTCGAATTGAAAAAAAAACATATCGTGAAGGATTGGTGCAAAGGTGCATATGCACCTTTGCACCAATCCGAAGTCTTCTTGGTGTAGAAGACTCCGAAGTCCGAAGTCTTCTTGGCGAAGTCTTCTTGCACCAATCCGAAGTATTCTATATGACTTTTCCCTTTACCTAATGACAAAAACAAGACGAAGTGTTTGGTTTTTACGGTGCACATTTTTGGGTATGATTCCCACCATTTCTCATTGTGGTGCAAATCAGTACAAACATTTTCGGAATTTTGAATTTGTCCGAAGACCGATTCTGTTTTCGGACGGACATACACATATTTTGGACATACAAATGTACATATTTTTTCTTTGGACATTTTCGGACATTAAATGCCCATTGCCCAAGGATGGTTTGTCGCGAAAATCACTTAGTTACTACCATATAAAAAACATATTTGCCTGTATAGAAATGGATGCATGATGATTGTGGCTTTCGAATATCCTAACTGTAACGTTATTTGATAAAAATGCATTTATTTATGCGTGTACTGGGAATAATACACTGGATGTTTTACATTCCATATCAAACATTTTGTTCTGCCTTCAAACAAATTTCGAACAAACAATTATTTTCGGGCAATTCCGGACGGACAGCTGACCATGGTCTTGGACATCGGTCGGACATTGGATTTTTGTCTGAAACTGGCACCAATAATTTCCCATCTCCATTTGTTACTTCAATAATCTTGATTATAAATACCACTGGAGTTGGATAATGGAGAGCTAAGGATTATCAATGCAATATCGGAAAAATTGTCTGCTATCTAGGATCGAAGCGGCACGGCGCGTCTCTGCCATGCTCGGTCGTGGTTTGCCTTGTGGTGGCTGAGAAATGTCGCTGCTGCTGGTAAAACCGGGTGCATTAACGATCCAATGACGAATGGCAACATGAATGAAATAACTTTTCAAGTGTTGAAATAACTTTTCGAGTGTCCACGTGCCAACTCAGCTCGGCAACATTCTTAGGAAGGCTCAGGATTTACCCCTTTTTGTTCTTTAAGAGAGCGGCCACTTTTGGTCTTGGAAGCCTGTGCTTTTGATTTAAACCTGTTTTTGCTTTATGGAACATCTCGATGATCTGTATTTTTTGCATGAGCCTGCACCTTCAGTGTGGTAGGAAGCAAATGTGTCGTCACAAGTGTGCCTTGACAACGAACACCTCGCGCTTGTCGGCCCAGCGCCGTTCCGGGTGTGAGGCATCCAGCGGGACGAGATGTTCCGTAGCAGAGGGTACGGACATCATGCATTCTGATCCTGATCCTGACAGGATGTCTGGCGGACATCCTGCCAACACAACAGTGGCATTACCGGGTGCCGTGTCTGTGGGGCGGACTGCGAGATTGAGCTGTCATCAGCCGTTCTCTGGGCTAACACGAGCCGGGGGACGGTGAGTGGATTTCCCAGTGCGTTTTAGGTCGAAAGATATGCACATGAACATATATTGATTATGCGCTTCCAGCGCTTGCAAATAGATCAACGTCGAGCAGTACATGAGCAAATAGGCTCAAGTATGTGCACGTGCGGCGCTGAAACGGTGGCCGGCGCTCGCTGGGACCAGGATCTGGGTGTCGCGGCCTGCTGACGATGACCGGAGCTGCTGTGCACTGACTGCTGTGCCGGATGCTGTGCACGGCTGCTGGTGCTGTTGCTGGGTGGTTGCTCTGTGGCTGCTGTGCTGGTGCTGTGCTGCTGCTGTGCTGGGTCTTGCTGTGCTGCTGTGTGCTGGTTGCTGTGCCGCTGATGTGCCGGCTGCTGTGCCGGCTGCTGTGCCGCTGCTGTGCCGGCGCTCAAAGGTCACACTTCGATGCCTATCTTGTAGCCAGATGTCAAACATCGGCTACGTAGTGCCGGCTGCTTGTGGGGCTGTTGTGCTGGCTGGGCTGGCTGGCTGTGCCCTGGCTGCGTTTGCTGGCTGCTGTGCTGGCTGCTGTGCTGCTTGCTTGCTGGCTGCTTGTGCTGGCTGCTGTGCTGGTTGCCGGTGCTGGCTGCTCTGCTGCTGCCGTGCGGTCTGCCCGTGCTGTCTTGCCGTTGCTGTCTGCTGTGCTGTCTGCCGTGCTGGCTGCGTGCGTGCTGCTGTGCTGGCTGCTGTGCTGGCTGCTGTGCTGGCTGCTGTACTGGCTGCTGTGCTGGCTGCTGTGCGGCTGCATGTGCCGGTTGCTGTGCGGTCTTGCGGCTGCTGTGCGGTGCTGTGCCGGCTGCTGTGCCAGCTGTGTGCCGGCTGCTGTGCCGACGTGCGTGCCGACTTGCTGTGCTGACTAGCACTGTAAGCTGGTGCTTGTGCGGCTGCTGTGCCGGGCTGCTTGCTGGCGCTGTGCTGGCTTGCTGTGTGGCTGCTGTGCTGGCTGCTGTGCGTGGCTGTTAGTGCTGGCTGCTGTGCGCTGCTGTGCCGGCTGCCTGTGCTGGTGCTGTGCTGGCTGCTGTGCTGGCTGCTGTGCTGGCTGCTGTGCTGGCTGCTGTACTGGCTGCTGTGCTGGCTGCTGTGCTGGCTGCTGTGCCGGCTGCTGTCGATGTTGCGGCACAGAAGGAGCGCGGCACGGCGCCGCTCCGGGCCGACTGCAGAGCGTGCCTGTACCGGGGGCTTCTCACTCAGTATGCCGTGTGGCGGATACATGATCCGGGTCGACTCGGTGGAGTGGACACTGGACACTGTGCTGTGGGAGCCGGCTGGTCTGTGCCAGATTTGTCGCGACACACACAGACACACAGACTGGCCGACGGCGATATGACGGCACTTATGTAACAGCGCTCGTGCTCTGCGCAGATCCGTGACCGGGCGTGAAAAATGGCCGGACAGACGCCGGGGCTTGTACCCAAACGAGACACCCATGCGACGCATGACGCAACGGCTTCGGATGCGTGACGACTCGGGGTGCCGGCGAAGGCGAAATCGCTGTCCGTCTGATGTGCTTGCTGTGGAAGATTATTGAAGATGTATTGGAAAATTAAGGAGATGGACGTTCGGGGATGTAGCTTTCATCTGCCAATGCTCGGTACTTTGTTTGTTTGGTTGAGGGGAACCGTCAACTGTTTGGAGTGGGGTTTCTTCTCGCAAGCACCTGTGATTGGACTGTTTTAGCTGTATAGTGTTAGTCGTACAAGAAATGTGTGCCACTTCTATTTCCACATATATTATATATCTGCTACCATCTCTGGTTGGTACACAAACTAAGCAACCATCTCTGGTTGGTACATTAACAAAGCCATCTCCACATGAGAGATATTTCAAATCTTGCCATCATATTTTTAGGTATGCCACCCGCGTGCTCTGCCAGTGAGTTCACGTTATTTGGAGTGCTAAAAATGTCCACGATTCGCGTAAGCCGTGTGTAGGAGTGTGGTGACACTGCGTTCCGAAAGCCTGCTGTCATCGTGGGGAGAGCCAACGGAGTTTGGTGCACGATCTTGAGAAGTGATTTCCGTTACGTAAGTCACTGCGTGTGTTTCAGCACTGCGTCCAACCTGCGTGAGGCGTCCGGTACGATTTAGGATAAAATGTTACGGTATTCGCCGGTCGGTTGCTCGACTAATCCTACTGATCGGACCAGTTGCTCTGACCGGCAGCACCGGTGGCGCTGCAGTCCTGCACTGCTCTGACGACCTGCATGAGAATGCCTTATCTCGCTCAGACCGCTGACGGCTGGTTAGTGGTTATCTCATCCAGCCGGCTGGGTCGCACCCTCCTCGTGTCGGCCGGCTGAGGCGGGCCACGCTCGTCAACCCCCTGTCGTCGGCATCACAGCGGCACCTACCCCTCACCGGGACCGCCACCGGAGCGGACGCCGGCGAGTCGGACAGACGACATGACAGGTGACCTGTCCCCGCTCCCGGACCCGCCGCGCTTCTCTCTGTTTATTCGCCGTGACGGTGGCGAGGTGGTGGCGTCAGTGGTCCGGTCAGCCGAGGACTGAGGAGGGTCCGGGCCGGGCTGGGGAGGGGCTGTTCCGGTGGGTCTCGTCTTGCCGTCGCTGATGTCACTGCGGCCGCTCCGTGTCGTTCAGCGCGGCCGGCCAGGTGGCCAGGTGGGCGACTTACGGCGCTGAGAGCCTGTCCCGCGCCGCCGCGCCGTCCACGCCAGGTGGTGCCGGCGTGTCTGGCCGGTCCCAGGTCTCCTGCCGTTGCAGGGCCAGGCCGGTCCTCCCCGCTCCGGTCCAGACAGGCGAGGCACTCCGGTCCAGACAGGCGAGGCACGAGTGACGAGACATCGCTGTCTCGATATAGGTGTTGACTGTGCACTTGCAGGCCGCTCCCTCCATCACCGCGGCTCCCGGTGGTGTCGTCTTCCTCCCGTTATCAGGCCAAGGTGAATAGATGATGATGAGCAGACAGTCGGAAGTGATGTCAACTGACTATAAACCCCTCCTTCTTATGTGGATATTTTATATACACTCCCTGGATTATTGAGAATTGAGATCACCTTTGTGCAATGTCCACGAGCTGATCATGTGGACAGGTCGATTTATCATTGAATTATTATTATGTGGCAGGACGAAGTAAATGGCTGCGATCGTTTCTTTTGTTCCAAAGGGTAGTAATTATTTGGAAAAGCAAAGCGACTACGTTCAACGCTGCGAATCATTTATGGTCTATCCGCCCGCGATGTGAAAGGTACCTCAACAATCGGCGGATCACGCTCTAAGTCCTAATCAGTGTGACCTGACCTTGCTGGCAGCATAAAGGTACCGTTGCGGGGCTATGGTGGTTAGTGGCAGATGGCTTTGATAACCGGAGATAACCGGAGCACCGGCATACCTGTGGCGGCCTCCAGAATAGATCGCTGGCAGTTTGGGACAGCGGTATTTGTGAAGACAGTTCTTATACGATACTTTATACTGCTCCAATTATTTTCCTCGCTCTTAGTCCGAAAAATAAGATGTTCTGTTCAGCGTGACAATGTTTGTCTCTCTCTCTCTCTCTCTCTCTCTCTCTCTCTCTCTCTCTCTCTCTCTCTCTCTCTCTCTCTCTCTCTCTCTCTCTCATCTCTTCTCTCTCTCCCTCTCTCTCTTCGCTCTCTCTCTCTCTCTCTCGCTCTCGTCTCGCCTCTCGCCTCGCTCTCGCTTCGCGCTCGCTCTCGCTCTCGCTCTCGCTTCGCTCTCGCTCTCGCTCGCGGCTTCGCTCTCGCTCTCGCTATACCGCTCTCGCTCTCGCTCTCGCTCTCGCTCTCGCTCTCGCTTCGTCGCTCTCGGCTCTCGCCTCTCCTCTCGCTCTCCGCTCTCTCAGCTCCTCTCGCTCTCTCTCTGTGCAAATTAATATATCATTATGACTCTGATATTTGCCATCTGGTTCGGCATGGCCTCATCACCGTGCCTTGGTGGTCACCTTGAAATTCCCCGGTCGTGGTTTGAAAAACCACAGCAAAACTGAATGGAGGAATGCGTGATGTTGAATCAAGAAGGGAGTGGAGTACCTACCCGACTGCGACGTTGCGAATGATTAGTGGCAGATGGGAGTTACCCGAGTACCTTAGGTCCTAAGCTATGCTTAGTATTGTTTTTACATTGTTTGGACTATAGTTCGGTTGCTGAACTTTACTACGTCGTGTATTTGTATTGTTAACTTAAACAAAGTCGCTTGAGCTGGGAAGTCCGTGACTTGGAGCTGCAGTACCTAGTGAACAAAGTGTGTACAGAAACACATTTTTTGCATTTTTTATTGGAAGCAGTGCCTATTAATTGTCCCTGTGATGATTTAGATGATAACCAAATTATGATCATGGAGCTTATGTTCATTATTTACATCAGCTAATAGCCTGCTCCTCAAGCATCACAGTTAACGGTTCTTCCGGTCCGTTATAGTAATTAAGGAGTGTGTCCGGTGTTTCCAAAGGTCTTCTTTCCGGTTACGGTGGTGGTGGAGTGGGCCAAAGCCAGAAAAAGTGCTCCCTTATCGATGAGCTCAATTGGCGGCTTCGTTTCAGTCGGATCCTGCGGGATTTCCTGGCGTGCTGTGGACATTGTTGACGACATTGGCGGCAGGATCATCTCTGAGGGGGATATTCCGAATGTTTGACGTGAATCGCATCGCTGACCAGTGTTTGGTGTTTAGCATCCAGCGCTCATTGTCTCTGCCCAACATTGGCGGGGCTACCATCGCCTACCAAAGCTAATCACAGCGCATTCCATACCCAAACAGACGCTCGTTTGCGAAACATCCCCTCAACCAAACTGCTGGAAACTGAGGTATCATGTTCTCGTTGCGCACTGTTCAGGGCAGATGTCGCTGTTGACATCATTGCTATTCCACGACCACGATCTATCGCGCGGCAGAGACTGACCAGCCTCTAACCGCCGCCGCCGTCAGTACCGGCTGGTCAGTCAGCTGGGCAGCTGCCGCCGTCAGTACCGGCTGGTCAGTCAGCTGGGCAGCCGCCGCCGTCAGTACCGGCTGGTCAGTCAGCTGCGTCAGCTGCCGGCCGTCTCAGTACCGGCTGTTGCAGTCACTGGGTTCAGCGGCCGCCGTCGAGTACCGCTGGTCAGGTCAGCTGGGCAGCTTGCCCCGTTCAGTACCAGCTGGTCAGTCAGCTGGGCAGCTGCCCACGTCAAAAGAAATTACCGGCTGGTCAGTCAGTGGGGCAGTGCCGCCGTTACCGCAAGTACCGGGCGTTGCGATCAGTTCAGCTGGAAGGCAGCTTGCCGCCGTCACGTAGTACCGGCTGGTCAGTCTCAGGCTGGTCAGCTGCCGCCCGGCAGTACCGGGTCTGGTCAGCTTCAGTCTGCAGCTGCCGTCCGTCCTGTAGTACCGCCGGGTGGTCAGTCGAGTGCTGGGCAGCTGCGGCCAGTCGAGTACCGGCTGGTCAGTCAGCTGGGCAGCTTGCCGCCGTCAGTACCGGCCTGGTCAGTTGCTGGCAGCTGCTCCGTCATACTCGGCTGGTCTAGTCGCTGGGAGCTGGCGACCGTCAGTTAACCGGCTGGTCAGTTAGAACTGGGCAGCGGCCGCCGTCCTAAGCGAAGTAGCACCGGCTGGTCAGTCAGCTGGGCCAGTCCGGCGCCGTCAAAAGTCACCGGCTGGTCAGTCACTGGGCTATACTGCTGTGTGCAATCAGTTGATGTTTCGTCGGACGTCGACGGCTCTCGCCTAGTCACCGTGGCTGGTTCGATCCGTCTGACCACAAGTTCTCCGGCGTAGTCCGCATCAGTGACGGTGACTCTGAGCACCTTATCGCGACTGAGTCCGATTCAGTGTGTCTCAGCCAAGCGACTCTATGTACTCGAGGCGCAGCTACGACTCACGCTTCCAACACTCGGAACCGCGCGAGCTGCTGATCTCTCGGTCTTGGCTGTCCACTAGTCTTTATCCTATTATCCACGCGACATGAGCAAGCACTGCTCGAGAATACGGACAGCCAAGCCTGCCTGAGGTTTTCGCATGAGCATGGACACCATATTATCACGTACGCGAACGGTGAGGCTACGTGGGTGGAGCTGGTGGGTACGTGACGTCGCGTGGCCGGGTGCGTACGGTAGGCTGATGTCTAAACCCAACGTGGATCGGAGGTGGCGGTGACGGGAACCACGTGGAGCTGCCGATGTGTCCAGTCATGCGGGTGGAGCATCATGTATCAGTAGCTGACGCTAGTGGACCAGTGACAGTGTGAAGTGTAAATTGTCGTGCTCCTGGCAGCAGATCTCTGGCAAGACCCTGTCCAACTGTTCAGACATGTGTAAGAGATTGTGTGCTACGCCTGTGACCGTCGTGGTCGGGTGATGATGTACATCCGAGGTCAGCTGCCGCGTTCATCGTTGACATCGAGTGAAGTTCGCATCTCCCGGTGAGCCGCTGAAAATTCGCCCCGATAGCAGGCACACCTGCAACGCGCCTTATCGTGCCAGGTGCTGTCGCGCCTCGTTGATGTGTGAGATCAGGTCTATAGATCACCGTCGTGACCGCAGAGACTTTCCTTAAGTACCTACAGCTGTTGTTGGGGAATAAGTGTGCGCACCTGGTGTCTGAGGAGAAATTCACCGCGCATCATCGTAGTCCGTCGAGACATTCACCCAACGCGCTGGGTTTCCCTAGAGGCTTGGAGTGAGCCTGAGTCTCACAAGACTGACCCAACCTCGTGGTCGTCGCTAAAACAAATGAATGCATCAACAAATATCAAGATTTCTCAGAAACACCACAAAGGAAAAAACTCTAACAGGACAAATACACTTTGCCGAGAAACCTTGTTTGTAAACATCAGCGTAGTTAAGCAATGTTGGTCCTATCTGAACCAATTGTTGAGTCAGCTACGTCCTTTGCCATATTTTTTTCTCAGAGTTTTCCAGAGTTTTTTCGCGTATTCTGACCCAAATTTAATCCTGCATCGCTGCACTGTTCCTCACTTCACCAGGGCTCCTCGTGCTGCAGATGTGTCAGTGCCGTATTCTGTCTCAACTTATGCGCTCTGATCCCTATCTACGACTAATAGTGCCTGATTCCCCGAAGTTTGTGATCTGGTTGATCCAACATGAGATCCCTCAGATTTAAAAAATGAATGAGCTATTGGGATCTGCTAGTGCCGATCCCTCTTATAGCGGTATAAATTGACGTAGCAGACTCTAGGCTGCCTCCTCACTCATGAGTCTCCCCTCGGTATAAATCAGCTTCAGGATCGTCGGTGTGAATGCTCAAGGTGTAAATTTCAAACCTGCTGCCCCAGCATTTGAGAGCAAAGTGACAGTGCAGTTGCAGTGGATCCGTACATTCAAAAACTTTGTAGGAGTCTCAATGCTGCGTTACTGTGGCTATGCTATGTACTTATGGGTTGGTAATTCATTGCCAGCAATACTTCATAGTAGTTGTAGCCTATTGTTGAGTGAATTGCCAAAACGCGGACATTGAACTCAATTGATCCAATATTGCAACCTATACCTACCCCTTTTTGATCAAGAACCTCGGCGTTACCGACTACCAGCGTCACTGATCCCGAGAGCCTATGGATTAATCTGGAAATTCCAGTGTATCCCTCGGCATAAAATATATCATCTGAGATCTGTGTAAATTCTTTGGCTTATTGTACCTGGATCTAGTGTCCCATGTGGATCCCGGGACACAGAGATCTGAATCTCCGCTGGATCCCGGATCCAGGCACATGTCTGTTATTTACTTTGTATCGCTAAGTCCCTTAATGAATACGGGCCGATTATAAAAAACATACGAAAACGCACTTGACAAATAATTTAACGGCACGAAATATTAGCGCCATATCAATGGATACGAATTGTTGTGTGGCGTTTTTATTGTGAATGTATGGAGAGTCTGTGGTTTTCCCGTAAGACGGACACGAGACTGTGTTACAGGAATCTTTCATTTCAAGTGTCCTGTTGTCCCGACTGTTGCCATGGAATGATTATGCAAATTACCTCATCGGATTAACTAAACAATAAATAATAACCGCATTAGCACAGGGAAATGTCTTCGCCCAGTTATTTTCTGGATACTTTGCACCTGTTGGAGCTGTGAAAAGAACAGAAAAGAGCCGCCGCACCTTAACCTGGTCCAATTATTGGCTGTAGTGGGTTTTCCGAAGGCCAGCTATCAGGAGTTTGGGTCACACGGCCAATCAACGCTCATATCCAAACCGCTGATACGACTTGAGGCTCTTATCAGCTCTGACAAAATGCCAATATTGGACATCCGCCCGGAACTGGTTTTTTCGAGCCCACTGGCAGTGGCGGCGAAAGGTGTTTTCGGATGGGGGCAAAGAAACTCAGGGCGCCCCCTCGGGCAAAGCGCCCTCTAAAAAAATAACGAAATGATATCTTCATGGATTGAGGCCACTATATATTATACCAGTAAAACGACCTTTGGGGTGATGACCGTATGCTTTTGGCGACGTTTTTGAGAAGCTCACATCTCTGCAACCGCACGCCCCATTGACAATAATTATTATTTGCTGAGCAGCTCCATCCAACGTTCAGTCTAGACCATATGTTCTGTCCACTTCATCGACACCACTTCTGTCTCTGTCTCTGTTTGTCGGTGCTGCACGCAGTGGAATCCAATGCAATTACTATAGCCCCGCCCCGGTATCAGTGGCGAGGGCATAAATAGTTTCATTTAATTTAACTGCGTGCAGCACCGACAGACAGCATCGATAGACAATGTTGACATTGGTTTAAACGAGTGCGATTAAGCAAGGCTTTTTCAGAATACTTTCAAAGCTAGCTTCCGGCAGACGAAAACAAACATCGCCCCAGATAAATGGAGGGTTTGTTCGAATAGTGCACTGAAAGGACTGCTACTAGCCGTTTTCACGACTAATTTATTCGCTGGGCGCATCGACATCGGGTGGTGTCGATGAAGTGGACAGAATATATGGTTTAGACTGTACACTGTTTGATACCAATACCGCCTCGTGTGGGTGACTACCCCTGGTCCCCTGCGCGTGCCGCGTGCCGCGTGAGTGGTGTTAAAAGGTGTTTTCTCGCAAAAAAAAAAAACACAAAAAAAAACACAACGGCTGTGCAGATTGTGTTCAAATTTGGTGTGTGGTTTCTGGTTATGGACCCATCACCCGCTGCTTTCCCACAAGTCAGGTGTTGGGTGAATCTGCACGTCTGCACCTTTTTTGTATCTCGGAAACTACTTGTCTGATCGAGTCGAAATTCGCCATGCAGTTCCTTCCCGCTCGCTCGTTCGTCGCCACCTCGGTCAAGGCTATGATTAAATGCGAGCATACAATTGTTAATGATTCGCAATGATTCACCTCGAATTCTGGAGAAAGGCGCTGCTAATTTCGTCCGACCGACAGGTTGGTGCACAACACCACTGAACGCCACATTTCACCCGACACATCGGACGAATTGATGCTATATAACACTTATACTATATCCTGACATTTTGCACACATATTTTAAGTGGCATCTATTTTAACCCGCGCCGGGCCGGGTGTGCTTATCCACCCCTTCCTTCAGGTATTTCGACAATTGCGGAAAAACGGCGGCGCGCAGCGCCACCGTTTTTGGCCCAGCTGATACGGCATTGATTACCTACATTTTGTGAAAGTGCTGACCTCAGGTCATCAGATTAGGTCACAAGGTCACGTAAAGTGCCCTTACCTCCAAATATGTTTGTGGTGGTGCCAAAGCCAGTCTTTGTACGAAGGATTTGAAACTTACATAACTTTATAAGTTCATAAGTACCTACAATTTGAATATCTCAGATTTGTTGTATCGGTTACCTAAGGTCAGGTCAGTTTCCTGACATCCCCATTTTAAGTGAACGGGAAAATATACGAATGCTTCTTTTTCGGATAGTATGCATTGGATCAAGCCAATTCTTGAAGTACCACGCTATTTTATCTCAGTTTTGATGACCCAGGTGCAGTTGTTGCCCAGTGACCTTTGCAGTGTCATCTGAAGCCATATGAGGTCACCAGCGTTTGTTTACTAATAACTATTGACATAAAGATGGAAACGTCCAAATTGCATCATAATGTTTCTCTCGTCGAGTCGCATCGCCCCATATGCAAAATGACCTACATGGGTCACCAAATGACCTTGACCAAAGGTCAAATGACGTAACCAGGTCACCATTATAAATTGTTAAAGTGCATTGATGTGACAAGCACAATGGTGCTAAAATAATTGCTCTATTGTTATTAGGTAACAAGTTATTTACTAAAAATGGATTTGCAAAAAATAGCATCTTTGATGACCTCTGGAGCCCAAAATTTTGACCTGAGCTAAAATCTGAGGACATTTTTGCGATTGCAAGTTTCAGGAGCTTGCGTAGGCTTCGTTCCGTTCGTTCCTATCTCACAGTTTCCGATATATATTTTTTGTTTCTTCTAATCAAAGTTCTAAAACTGTAAAATTGGACTTTTGATGACCTCTGGTGACCTCAATATTGACTTGATAAAAAATGAAGTTATTTTGAATGACCATGTTGAGAGCTTTCGAAAGCTTATTTTAGTTCTTGTCTACGTCCCGTAGGAGCCGAGTTCGAAGGGGGTCGGAGGCTAACACCACTCGCGGCACGACGAAGGTGGCGCCGAGCACCGGCATGGCGCTGGTTAAATCCTTCTTGTTAGGTGATCGCTTGCTTGTTTTTCTCACAAAGCGCTTGTAACATGTTAAATTATCATGTGTTTTCGTGAACGTATACTTTTCCCTTTCAAAGTCATGTACAGTCGGTCTATTATGTATCTTTCCTTTTTTAGTTTCTAAAACTCATCTAATTTCACTTCTGTGTACACTGTACATGAAGGACTGATTTAAGGACCACATGTTTCTTTGTAAACATGTGTACCTTTTTTAGTTTCTAAAACTCATCTAATTTCACTTCTGCTGTACTATGAACGGACGCACGAGATTATGTAAGGATCCTCAATAATGGGTGTCTCTTCTTCTGAGAAGAGCAGTCCTCTGGCACGAATCCTACACGCCAGAGAAAGTCGTAGAGTCCTCAGAAGATTGAGAATGTAAGAGTTCACTTTTCAGAAGTGCACCCTCAACTCAAGAAAAAGACCAGAGGGCACGCCAATGACGACGAATACAAACAAAGGCGTCCACGCGTATGTTATTCGATAGGCAAGCTCAGAAGCAGCAGAGGACAGGCCAAGCACCCCCTCCAAAGGCTGCCCTCAGGTGCAGCTAAGTATCCCATATCTTTTCCTCGATGATTGACTGGCCGAGGCATGAAACGTTCGACGCGTGCATTGCGAGAGAGAACACATGTTTAGCGGCCCCTCCCTGGCACCGTATTATTGCAAGAGAACGGAGCGGCTGGGGGAGGCTAATGCCCTTAATGTGAGCCCCCCCGACTAAACACAGCCAACCAGGAGAAGGATGTGCCGCGGTAGGTAGGCTTGCAGGCTGTTACTGAGTGCGAGACCCTAGAATGTCAGTGTGTTAAAGCTACCGGCGAAGCTTGAGACCTTGATAGACGACTAAGCCCATTGGGCGTGCCAGCAAGCACATATCTAAACTAGCCCTTAATAAGACTATTTACGAGATAGGTGCAATAGATGAGGATGTTCTCACACTAGGCATTTTAAGTGGGTTCACCTAAATTTTAAAATACCCTAGATCTACGCTCTTTATGCGCACGATTCTTCGGGATTTATTCGTATATTATATATCGATGGTAACAGAGCCCACCCTTAAATGGTATGTGCTGGAAAAAGGTGTCGCGACGTCCTTACTAGTGATTTTCGGAGTGTAGGTGTTCATTTATCATATTCAAGGAATAAGAGGTGGCCCTTAGACCTAACGTACACCACATGGGCCCTGATAGAACTAATAGTACGTTACTAAGATAGAGGGATACCTCAATATAAGTATACTAGCTGAACACTACGGTACCAACGTGCGGTGTAATAAAGTCTATCTTTTCAAAGGGCCCCAATGGAGAACCACTCCATGACACGAGAGAATTGGGCTGGCGGGCGGTATTTTCAACCATTTTGGGACGAAGTTTGCTTTGAGTTTACAAAGTTAAAAGTCTTATTCACCGAGTCAGCGTACCTCCAGGTGGAAGCTACACACTCACCATCTTCTATCTCTACAGCGACTCTAAGGTTGGAGCATGCCACGTTCAAGTCATTCATACACGAATAAAGTCCTACTCATCTATAAAGGGTTTTGACGCCTATTCCTCGCAATGTTCCGTACCAACACATCAGCTAGCATCTCTCAAAACAAGACCAAAACAGAATCACAATCGACCAGAGCCCTCCTACCCAATCACCACCGGTCCGAGTAATGCCGGCAGCCCATACTTGCGGACCAATCACACCTCCGACTCAAGCCGAGCTACCCTGAACAATTTCAAAATAAACACATAACCCTTCTCAGCACCTGAGGACATTAGCACCTGCGACAGCCACAATTCTGTACCTTAACCTTACAATCCTTGTCACCGAGGGAGCCCAGTTACCAGCAATAAATCAACGGTCTCTCGAACCATACCGAATACAACACACGAGGAAGACACCCTCACTCTACAAACAATAGACCTATATAATCGCTGTTGCATAGGTTCGCAAACAATCCTAGTGAACTCACTAATAACATAACTCAGAATGCACCAACTCGTGTCATGTATATCACAGACAAACCTATGAGCAGAGACCCAAACTTCCTCGTCCACCACCATCAGTAGATCACGGCGGGTCAGATACTGTTGTTGTTGATCTTGTATGTGTGTTGTGTGTCTGTGCGTGAAAGTTGTATTCGCTTTATCCCGAAGTCGCCAAAGTTCTTCGAGGCGTGTTATCTTCTGTTTCGAGTTGATCATGCCTAAGGCGTGCCGTGCGATCTCCTGATATCAGCTGTAACCTACTGCTCATGAGTCTCAATGCCGTCCTGGGGTCACGGTTAGCGTGGATGCAATGCGTTGGTTCTCTACTAGATGTGTAGTCGTGTGAGTGGTTTCGTGTACATGAGTTCTTTCTTGCATGCGCTGCCGACTTCTAGCTGTTCTGTCTGGTTTATCATTCGGTCAGCTACGTAGAGAGAGTACGTGACAGTGGCCTGTACCCAGTCAGCTGTTTTTTTTTTCCTGAAGCCATGGCAATCTTCAAGGGACAGCTCAACATTGATACACTCAGTACGTTAGTTGTTCGCGATGAAGCCGCTTTTGTTTCGATCGGGTTGTTACGCATGACGAAGTGTGCTTTGTCTTGTGCTCTGATAGTAAATGTGGAGCTTTAGTTTTGTGTGTGTCATCTTTGCAAGTTACCACTCTGCAAGTTACACTCGCACTTACGAGTCTGCGCAGGAACACACTCTCCCCCTCAACTTGTACCTACCGCAACCTTCATGAACACGGAAGTATGGAGTAGAGACGAACGACATACTTGAAGCGATCACCTCGTTACCAATAAGTTAATACGCCAGAAGGATCGACCCACACAAAGAGTAGCCTCACTTTACTAGTAAAAGAGCCACAAAGACACACGCGACTCAGTCATAGCGCTAACACCCGATCAAACAAGAGCGGCCATGCGAACTAACGTAACTGTACCAAAATTTTGAACTGCTCCCCTCTGAAGATCATTTCGCAACAGGCTTCCAGAAAAAAAGCTACCGGTGTGGGTAAATGATACCTATCAATTGTTATTATTCCTCACCTCCGACGGCACTGACAATGACATAAACAGAACCAGAGGAAACACACTGAACCGTTCGCACATGCAAGCAAAACATGACACAATCCTCACACGACCAACATGCCTAGTCACGCAGAAACACTAACCATCTATCCCACTTCTATAAACGTGACCCCCAGACCATTGAATCAATCTGAGGCAAACACATCAAGAAGGATCACTGCACCTAGCATCAACGAAACAGAAAAACACACACACTCGCAAAAACACAGGCACCCTACCCTGGGGTATTCAAGAAGCAACCCACACTGCTAGCACGCACCAACACTCACAACAGACACACATCAAGAGATCAAACAACACCCACCAGAGCGCCGTAGACTCTTACTGATGGGACGATGTGATTTGGTGTCCTCATTCATAATTTTCTTACACTGACACAATCATTCTCGTCCATTAATTAGTGAGTTCACTGCAATGGACTTTCGCACATAACTCGGCAACAGCGATTGCGTCTATAAATAGTTCCTATACGCGACACCTAGGAATGCCTCATTTGTATTCTGTTCTTATCGAATACCATACAATTCTAACTGTAAAGTGTAATAGACCAATTGTACTCGCGTGCGTCACATGTCTCGTGAACATGGCCGTGTAGGCTCTTCAACATGCCTCCGTATCGCTGGGCTAAATTCAGCGCATCCCTGCTCAAGGTAGTAATTCTGCTACTGTGATGGCCTCTTTTTCGTAAACACTGATGTGTTGCACAATAACTCACTTTCGACACACCGCGTCAAATACTTAAAAATGACTTGAGCTTAAGCCGCACGCCAGATCGAAGAGTCCTTCCTACCGACTAACTAGTTACACTTAGCGATTTATTCAGAATGGCACCAAACGCCTGAATTAAGATTATTATAAAGCACCACTCCGAAAAGCCCGAGAGAGCTGCATTAGCCAACAACTGTGAAAACGCCTGAGATAACATCATTAAAATCTAACGTGCTTAAAAGAAAATGAAATTAGTACTAATATATATACCTAAAATATAATACATTACAACTACAGTAATCCTTATGATTGCCACACAACAACAGCGAAAAAATTCTAGCTCTGTAAGGAAGCTCGCACTTCTCTTACTACACTACACTGTTACACCCCTTGTATAATGCCCCTTGAACACTTTGATAGCGCTGTAACATCTGCAGCGATATCACGAAAATATTACCAACAAGATAAAAAACACGTTTCCAGTCGTTTCCAAGAAGTTTCAGAGCAGTTATCTCGAGAAGGCTTGAATCACTATCGACGGACATGTAAATCGAATAGAGTGTTCTCACGCGTTTTTTCCCTTCGCGATGGGCGAGCTGGGTTTGTTGACAGCTTGACAAAGCAGGGCATAGTTTCACACCACACCCTGAGAATGTTGAACTCGAGAGTGGTACTTACCCTCTGTGACAAGGTGCTACCGCAGACCCTGACAATGGCATCAGTGTGTGAAAATGGGAGGTGATGAGATCAGCGAATAGTTAAACACAGAGAACTGTACAGCACACCTACCAAACATACCGGAAGCGCTGGTGATGTCTGTGGTCTCGCGCTGAGCTAATGGCAGCCGGCAGCGTGACATCTTCACATATTTCCACAGAAACATGAAGACGGTCGTAGTTCCACGGATAGCGGCCCATCCCATGCCTGAACCTGATCTGGTTAGAGATGTTCCAGCAAAAAATATGGCAATTTCTTGGCATTGACGCAAACGCCGCGAAGGAACAGACGCTGCTTACACCGAATCGTTGCGGTTAACGTGGTTGATTTTTCAAACTCATTAAGCTTTTGCAACATTTCATATGATGTAATTGATGGCTTGGTCCTTTCCATTGCATTTTTGAGTATGCTTGTGGTTTTCACGATTGCATCATATCGATAAATATTACGGAAGGAAGTTTGGAACGCAATACTCTGAATTCTGTCATTTCTTTGATCTTTTTGGGGAAGTGTTGTGCAATAGGCCAATGGTGAGGGCATCGGATTACGTCTATCGTATGCTTATATCCTCAGGAAAAGATTGATGGCATATTAACGTAGATCACGATCAGCGCTGCGTTTGTTGTGCTAAAAGTTCACGTCGTTTGCCAACTGCCCACTATTAATTACACCAAACTAAGCAGACACTGCCAAGTGGTCCGCGCCGCTTAAGCCTTGTTCATTCAAACCGGCGCGGCAGTGCGGGCCGGCCCGCTCCGTTCCGGGCCTAATCCCCGGATAGCTGTTCGACCCACGTTCGGCTCTTATCTGGCGGCCGGTGATCACGGGCCGCGGAAGCGTTCTCTCCGCTGTAACGGTGAGCGCAATGCGGAAAAGCTGGCTTCTCGTGCAGTGCACGGTTCGATCCCGGCCTGCTCCTGGCACGGAATCTGATCAGCGGAGCGGATCCCCGCCCGGCAAGGCCGGCACCGATGGAAACACAGGGAAAATCACTATAAATTACTGGAAACTTTTCAGATCGCGGAATGGAGAACGGCATGTGATGCGTTTTATTGAAAGCTCTTATATTTTCGTCTTAGAAAGCTTCTTTTATAAATCATAATTCATGTCTATGACGCCAGCAACTCGAAATGTACGATGATGTGCGCTATCTTTCCTGTTATAAGTTGTGTAGTGTGTACATTGTTGAACATGATGCGCATAGCGACAGACAGACATGCCATTGGTGCCACGTTGCGCCACACCGGGCCGGAACCCCCGTCCCACGCCGGACGGATGCGCAGGAGTGGACAGATTCGCTTATTACGCAGTATCACGGATCTGACCAGACTGTGACGTGACTGGACTGTGACCGGACTGTGACCGGACTGTGACCGGACTGTGACCGGACTGTGACCGGACTGTGACGGCTGTGATGCCCTCATGCCTGATAACGATCGCCTGGCCCCCCGCCTGTACCGAGTCTTCTGGGCCGCATGTGACAGGGGTGGACCCAAAACGGCAGCAATGGTTTGGGAGGCTAAATTCACAAAGTATCACGCAGTTCTAAAAACTCTTCGGATTTCGCTTTCTTCTTATGCTTAAATGTTAAGTCGAAACACAATTTATTTTGTATATTTTACAAAGATATATAGTGGCGGCTGACTGACACATTCTGTTAAATAAGAAATGTGTCATCTATCGCCCGATTTGCGGCGTTTTTGGGACCTGACCCCTTCGCCCCCACTTCCCCTGGATCCGCCAGTGTCAGGAGAGCGCCCCCATCTGCCCTGGATCCGCCAGTATCAGGAGAGCGCCCCACTTCCCCTGGATCCGCCAGTATCAGGAGAGCGCCCCCACTCTCCCCTGGATCCGCCAGTGTCAGGAGAGCGCCCCCACTTCCCCTGGATCCGCCAGTGTGAGGAGAGCGCCGGCGGGGCTGGACCGGCGGTGTGTAGTCCCGACCAATGACGGGACAGATCGGCGGACAGAGCCAGCCCTCTGTGCAGGTGCTAATGGGCTGAGCCGGCTGGCCGCTGAACCGGACATTCCTCCCCGGTGGCGGCACACGGCCTGCTGTGATGGCGGCGCGCACCAAAGGACCACCTCTTTTGTTCGAGATGGTCGTGCATGCATAATATGTTGTCTACACAGGCCATGAGTGAATTTTAAGTTGTCAACACGTTTAGTTAATCTGTGCTTAGAAACTTCCCTTGAATGAAGATGTTCTGAGTTTCTGCGCAAGCCCGACGTGAACCTGGGCGGCTTCCTGTCAGAGAAAATGGATTGTGATGTGTTGCACGGTATTCGTTTCATCTGTTGGCTTGTTACTTTCAACCGGAGTGGGTCTTAGTCAGAGCCCTGCTTCCTGTCAGAGAATTTGGATTTGTGATCTGGTGCACGGTATTTGTTTTATCTGTGGCTACATGCGCTTTTCGCGTTAGTTTGTTGTCGTGGGTGTGGTGGCCACGTCCTTGTGGTTGAGGTTGCAGGACTTTGACCTCCGATTGCAGGTGCGAGCGGGAAGCGAGGGGCGGGGCTGGGGCAGTTTGCCATGAAAGAGGTGGGAAGGGGCAAATTATTTTCAGTTGTGCCCCTGTCCCTAATTTATTGCCAATAGCAATTGTTTAGTATGTGAAATTTCAATAACGCATAAGAACGCATTGATAAGTATGCATAATACATGGCATAGACTAAAAATCGCTGCGCGACGCAATTTATTTCAGAGTTCCAGGTTTTGAGCCTAAAAAATATTCGAAGGTCAGCTAAATTGGTGTCGCTGGTTGCAAAGTTGGCGCGGGTGGAGAATTGTTTTCAAAGCGGCCGAGGCCCGAAGACCAGTTACGTAGCGAAAATTGTCATCAGAAGGGTAGCCATGTCAGCAAAATAATCAAATTTTGCTCCTTGGTCAAATGCTGTTGACTGGAGGGGGGTAGGGTCGGGTCGTCAGCAGAATCCCATTTTCAATAGCGTAAATTTTGTTTGCTCAGCGGAAGGCGTATAGTTCTCGTGCCCCCCCCCCCTCCATAGACTACGTCCCTGCTGAGGACAACCAAGGGGCGCAACCAAGGATTCGGCACGTGGCGGGGGAAGGGTCATCACGATCGAGGGCGCCTCTGCTGCGCGCCTGGATACTGAAGGTACCACTTGCGACATGCAGGTGGCGCCCCTCAAGTCGTAAGCGCCGGCGGCACCCATTGGGATCGGAGAGATGATGTCCCGTTTTGACCGAAGATAACGACCCCAACTGCGCCTTCTCTGAAAACTCAAAAACAAGTTTTCGGACCTGCTCGAGGTGCACCAAGACAAAATTGGCAAGGAGCAGCCTCCTTGACTACCCCTCCCCCATTTTTAAAGCGCAACGAATTTGTATATACATGTTTTTGGACGTGAGTAATAACTATTACACCTAGGGCCACAGGGCATGTAATTTGAAGTTAAATTTATTAAAGTTTTATGTTTCACATATTGTTCACATATAGTCATATCGATTATGTATTTTATGCTGGAATTTTATTTGCATTTATGTATTTTTAAAATATAAACTAGGGGCTTGCAAACGAAACAAAAAGTCTCCCAAAAAGTTGCCCCGGCCGGCAGCTTCGGCCCCCGGCCCCAACAAAACAAAAAGTATCTCAAAAAGTTGCCTCGGCCACGGCCGGGGCTGCCGGAGTGGACCCATGAAAGTTGGTATGGCCCATGTCATACCTGTCATACTGCATTCTCCATCCTTGTAACGTGCACTGGCGGATCCAGAACCTGGGCATGGGGGGGGGCTAAATTTCAAAAAGTTTCATCAAATAAAAAAACTCATCGGATTTGGCTTCCTTGTACCTTACTGAACGGTTTAAGACAAATATTCCTTTGTAAAAGTTTAATTATGTTTTCCCTCTACAGTGATATAATGTAATTTACGATCCAAATTTTGTGAATGAGGGGGCTAGCCTGCTGCCGCTTCTGGATGCGCTAGTGGTACGTGCCGTTTCATCCGTTTTGTTTGGCCCCTTCATCGCTTGGGAAGGGGCCCTTTCGAGGCGCCGACCCTCCCCCTGGACGAAATCCTGACTACGTGCCTGTTTTAAGTTACAGTTGATAGCGTTCCATGCTTATTGCCTATAGCGGTCGATAGTCGGTACTTACAAGTACCGGGTAACAAATTCACTGTCCGAGAGAAAATTAGCCTGCCTACGCATTGTTATTTACCATGAAGGTATATAATATGTTTCATGCACTCTATCTTGTGTAAAAATGTACCAAACTTCCTATGAGCAATCAACAAGGATTTGAAAAAGTGCATTGAAATCGGCAGTTAAGCTTGGCCCGAACGGCGAATTATTTAGCGTTCACGACATTTTTTAAAACAATTTTTATGTTTTTCCTATCAGCTTTCAACAAACAGTTATTGAATATGCTACAACGCACACATGAATCATTTATCTAAACCTTTTATTCATAATCAATCAATAAACGTTTCAGAAAACTGTGATGCATTCTGCGGATTAGCTTGGCCGAGGACCGCATCCTATTTAGTGTATGCGATTTGTTGTATTGACCAATGACCATTGACCAATCAGGGACATTGTCATTTCTTGGAGGACTTACTTCATTTCTGGATCTACGACTTGTTTACAAATAGCATTCAAACCAGAGATAGCGATGGATCATAGGTCTACTGTTCGTCACCATTGGTTAGTACCAGGCACGGATCCAGGATTTCGGTCAGGGG